>PNEQ01094738.1:0-25599 GCA_003012365.1 Medauroidea extradentata
GCTCGGAAAAACACCGGCTTCTTTCTGCTTACTCGTTCGGGAACCATGGTGGCAACCAGTCGTGCTGTCGGAGTGAGCCTCAGTCAAATTGCTAATACTCAATTTGAGCCAACTTTAGCAGCTTAACCACAGTTGAGGTATCACAGCGTATTTCTTCGTGCGTGTTTTGTGTTGCAGCAGCAACACAAGAAAAGTTTGTTGACGTCTTCAACTAAGGTAAGTGCGTAGTATGTCCATTCAACTGCGGTCGGGTAGGCAGGAAACTTAGAACACAAGAGACGTGATCGTCTCAACACACACTAGCTGTCCCTTTGCGGCTTCGCCCGCGTGTACTATAGAAAAGAGTAACTAAATTTTAATAACGTATTAATTGATGGTGTTACTATATTCTCTGTATATCTTTATAACAACAAATACAAACAGCTTTATCCAGTCCACTACGCTGAGGGTACTTTAATTGCAGAACATCTTCGTTTTTAATTCATCTCTATTTCTCTACAAAATAGCTACCCGGCTGCGGCTTTGCCCGCGTGAAATTGTGTAATACAAACAGTAACTCTGGATAAAATATGTGATAAAGGCATTTAACAGCTAGCGTACTCAATAACTGTGAACTATAAATTGTCTTAGCTCAGTGAAAAGAGTGCACGCAATATGCTCGTATGATGTCGTGTCCCATCGCAAAGACTTGCACCGGATACGAACCCATAACCCCACCCCTCCCACGGCACAAACTTTGTACAAGACCCGAGTGAATACTTAAAGGCAGGCCGTAATAATACTTTCGTATGTACGGGCTGCAGTCCAAAGAGGTTTTATTTATGGTGGGTTGGCAAAAAAAAAATCCGCAACTCCACCGACTTAACTACAAATTATTCAAGACAGGCCATGAGAGTTATTTCGCGTGTACAGGCTATAGTCCAAAGAGGTTTAACTATAAGCAAGAAATAAAAAGGAAACAAATTTTGAACTATTTCAGGTGTTACGAAAGAATATTGTTAAACACGTTTGATTTTTTTATAGGCTTTCAAGGACGAATTTCCAAAAATCGTTAAATTACTTTTTAGGTATTTACTTATGTTTCATTATAAGACAAAAGCCACCTCGATATCTCAAACGGTTTAGGTGATACGACTGATTAATCAAAAAACTGTTTTATTTTTTTACTGGCTTTCAAAAACAAATTTTAAAAAATCCTGAAATTAGTTTTTAGGTATTTGCGTAAGCTTCATTTTAAAGAAAAAATCACTTCAATATCTCAGGTGGTTTAAGAGGAAGAGAGGATTTATTGTAAACGAATTAAACTGCTTTTCACCTCCTTAATATAAAAATTTCGAAAAATCCTGAAATTTGTTTCTAGACATTTGTATTTGCGACCTAACGAAGTGAATAAGACGACGATAGCCCGTCGGGTTCGAGAAATATCAAAGATTTGCAAAAAATACATTTCACCCCTTTTCACCACCTTAATAGCCGAATTTCAAAATTTCCTTTCTTAGTGCGTGCCTACGCCACAAGGGGAAACTTCCCTTAAAATTTCACGTTTCTAGGTCCAGTGGTTTGGGCTGGGCATTGATGATGAATGAATGAGTCAGTCAGTCAGTCAGTCAGTCAGTCAGTCAGTGGGGCAGTTCCTTTTATATATATATATATATATATATATTTATTTATTTATTTTGCTACTATCGTCATACTTGTTCGCCCCCTGTGCTCAATAGTTTTTTCATTGCCAATATTGTTGAAGCTGTTATGTATCACTTTTAAAGATATTTAACAGTCTCTTTTTCATAAATTTTAATTTTAATGTGATGTTACAGTTTTTACTACATAAATGTAATCAATAAAAATAGATTAATATAAATGTACTATACAGACACAATTTTATTATTTTGAAAGTTCAGCGTGTGTTATAAAGCTGACGCTATGATGCCTACATCATACTGACGTCATTGTTCCGAGATTTCGAAGACTTTCTCACATTTACAATACTTTTTTTTGGTCTGTTACAATTTTACAAAGCAGTAATACATCAACACTACTCATATTATTCTGACATTATTACATCATTACACAAACATGATCACAAAATTGTGTTACTAATTTTTTGTAATGACAGTCTAACAATTTGGTACTGTAATTTATGGTGATTAGTACACTTTATCAGGGATACAAAAAAATTATTTGTCTGAATGTAGAAAAATGCTAATTATTTTAGTACATTGAAGAGAGTGACTAACATTGTTACTGCAGATTTATAATATATACAATTACACCAGTTATATTTTGGTATTGAATCAATAATTTTATTGCATTGATGATATTTGAATTTATTTATGCATGCACACTTTGTTTCATGGGAACTATATATATTTTTTATACAGTTTATAGTAAAAACTTAAAAATTCTTTTTGGTGTGATAATTCTCAAGGCATGGAGTCACACAAAGAGCGACATCACAGCCCGTGCACCAATATATTCCTTCTTTGCAAATTTTGTGTTTCGTACAAACAACACATTTTCTGGTAGGAAACTTTGTCACCCCAGTTTCTTCAACAACCATAGGAAAATGTCTCTGAGATAAACGCAACGGCAGTGTCTTCATCTGATCTCCTTCCTCCTCCAGACCTTTTTCTAGGTTTTGTAAATTCATCCAAAATTTCGCTGATTAGTATTAGAAGGAATGTAGCAAGAGGTAGTTTTCTTCCAGTAACAGTTGCATAAAGAGTGTGGGCATTCAGAACTGCCAAATCCAATGCACGCAAAAAAAGTTTTTTATGCTATTTGACTGTTTTTCTCACTGATTGTATGGAGCTCATTGCTATATGAGTTCTATCTACAGACCTCATGCTCCTGTTGTCGTCTAGAACACATGTAGGTTTCAATCTATTTTTATATCCATTCTTCCTGTCAATCTTGTCACTTTCTGCCTTGTGTGCACTATGGCATGTGCTCAGCATCCATACTTAATGCTTATCACACCACTTTATTGCAAATAATTCACCTGATGACCTAAAAGAAATCTTTCCTCTCTTCAACTTGTTCTCAATTTTTATTATTTTTGCGATTTCTTTGCACTGTACCACAAGCATTTGTTGTGCGGGTATGAAGTCATTGAAACAAGCCAGGATTAGAATACCAGATATCAAGGAATACAGTGTGACCTTTGTTCAAGTATTGTTTCAGCAAAGTAGCCACAATGTCTCCAGACTTTCCCACACCTACATTGTCAATGTCACTTTTTGCACCAGTATTCATTACAAAGGCAAGAACATATCCAGTTTTAAGCACAAATGCTTTTATCCCAACCTGCTCCTCATCAGTGGTATATAGTGTTTGAAAATCAAACGTCCTTTGAAGAAGAGCAAGCTCTCATCTATACACAGCTTCCTGTAGGAAACAAATGAATTTTGAAAAGCATTTCAAATCAGTCTACAATACCACGAATTTCGAAAATCATATCACCACCATTTTCCATACTGTTATCACAGAAATGGAGCATTCGCAGCAGATGAAAATATCTGTCCTTTGACATGATTTCCTCAAACACTGGTGTCCGCAACAGAGCATCTTTGGACCATTATTAGTTTAGTTATAATTTTTTCACACGTGTCATCAGCAAACACACTACCAAAAAGCAAAATAATTTTCTGAAATCTGTGTCTTTCCATTTTTTGATACGAGAATGGGATTGCAAATTGTGTGGTATATTTTCAACATCGTAATTATAATATTTGTTACATTCGTCAGCTATGAAAGTCATCAACGAAACATCAAAGAAGACAAGGAAAAAGTCCAATATAGGACTTCTGTTATTCACATTTGCATTACATCCAGCATGTTTGTCATTGAATGGATGAATAATAGGACAAAAGTTATTGGAAGACCATTCTAATGTATCACAATTACTTTTTTGGTAGAGGTTTAATTATCTTCATCATTGCTGATATCACCCATAAATTCTGTTGACCCTTCAGGAAATCTTATTTTTGAAGGACTGTGAGCAATTCCAGCAGACTAAGTTGGCTGGGGAGATTTTTGTCTGTGGTGTGGAATATGTCTATCTTCTTCACTAGTAGATGAAGGGTCCATGGTGGCCGAGGTGTCAGACCTCTCGCCTCCCACCAAGGCGATCTGGGTTCAATTCCTGGCAGGGTCGGTCCCCGAATTTTCACGTGTGGGAATCGTTTCAGACGATGCCGTTGGTCGGTGGGTTTTCTCTGGGTTCTCCCATTTCCCCCGCCCGTTCATTCCGGCACTGCTCCATACTCACTTCATGTTACCCCTCACCAGCTCTTAAGACCTCAATGTTAAGCACTCACCAACATCTCTCTCACTCACTCACTAGTAGATGAAGACCCCTGTTCTTAGCTGTCACTCCTTGTGAGGATCAGCTCCAATGCTTCTTTGTCAGTGAGAAATTTTCTCTTCATGATTTTTGCAAATTACTTATATGATCGTGAACAAGCCAGCCACTGACGAAAACACAATTTGAAGTTCCACAGTACACTGAACTCCTCTAGCCACCCATCACAATCTGTGGCATGAACCCCTTCCTCTGCTAACCACTGAAACAAACCCCACCCAGCAACCAGCAGGGCTGCCCAAGAAATATTTTATCAACAGCATATTTCAACCAGGAACAGTGTTGGGGGTGTCTAGTGTCTTATAATGAAGTGGCAGCTGTGTTTGTTTATGTGCTTCTGGCAGGGTGAGGGGACTGTCTTATCTCAAGTTATGCCATGCTATCTTATCTCATGTTGCCTCCCTCTGCAGCATGTCAAGCTGGAGGCAATAACAATAAAGTGTGTGCCTGCCAGCAGCTTATTAAAAAATACGAGATATCTCGTCCATAGCAGTGGAAGGGTTAACAGCACATGCTGAAACAAAGAGAAAACTATCTGAACAATGAGACTTACGCTTCCGGATGGGTGAAAATTGATTCAGTTGCCTGCATCAGTGACTTGATAAAGCGCATAACAGTTTGTAAATTTAATTTGTGAATACAGCAAAAGCATCAGAGACAGAAGACCTCGCACAAAAAAAAAACAATGTAGTAAATAAAAGATACCAATTCTGTGTTATGAGTCTCGTAACCTCACACGCCGCACCCATTTAAGTCTCTCAGGTCAGTATAAAATATTCCGGTGAACACCAAGTTTACTACTTCACAAAAATATGTTGTTGAATCATGTTCACACACTCACCAGTGTACAAATAAATTTAATCTATTCACATCTATGTGGCACAGAGCATGCAGAAAGAAACACGTGTGAATAACAAACTCTTAAATACCAGTACGTGAATCTGGCCTGGAAGACAAATATTTTGATGTTGTCTAGCAGAATTTATTGAATATTGCACACAATTTGTGAAGCTGGATGGTAGTAACATTGACTGGCAGCAAGGATGCCCCATGGCCAACTCAACTGCCGTGCTGATCACAGGCAGCTATTAACTTCAGGGGGGGGGGGGGTGCGCATGTATTTACAGGCATCCCCAGAGTTATGTAACATGCGACTTACGTAAATTTGGAGAGACTTAAGAAATTTCTGATACTTAAAAATAATTCTTTTAGCTGAGAAATTAATGCTCAAGGTTTCCTTAACTTCACAACAACACCATTCAATAGCTGTTACGAGCCATGCAGATATCTCTCGCGCTGAACAAGATTTAAGAACACATGACTGCACATCTGGGTCATTCCATGACAAATATGTCTGCATGATTTTTTATTTTCCTGAAATTTGATAATGTTTTCTGCTATCCTTCCTAAGAAAAATCTCAAAATTTTGGATTTTTATTAATAATACTTTCAGAAAAATAGTGCAAGATCATAATTTTCGATTATTTTTGAATAGGCCATAACTTTCTTAATAAGGGAGCTAGACACCTCATAGTAGTATCACTCGAAAACACATTAAAAGTAAATTTTTTTGGCTTATAGAAATAAGTAATTTTATATACTCTTCTCTACTTTGTGACTGTATGAAATTCATTAAAAACACTTCAATTTTCAGTAAATTTAAAGATTAAAAATTTATTGAAGCACTTTGAGGAACAACCTGTTTTTTTCGAGTGATTCATCCCTATGGTAACTTTGTGTGCTAGGAAAAACATCATGATACTTGCAGTCCTACACTGTAAAAAAATTCGTGCAAATAGAGAAATTTTGAAAAATGGGATGTTTAGGGCAGAAAAACTTAAGCTTTAAAAATCTTAACTAATATGAATTATACAGCTCCTCATATATATAAATTTTTTTAAGGAAATAATATTTTGTTTTGTTACTTTGAGTGGCAAAAAAGTTACCGAGCCTAGAATATGTCAAAATTTTAAATAATTGAAATGTTTATTATTTAGTACCAATAAGTAACGTGAAATGGAATATACTGAGTAACTTTTTAAAATGTTGGAGACTTGGAGAAAAGGTGACATAAAACGAGACTCATTTTTGATGAATAACATCTGTAAACAGCTGAACCGACAGCCATCCATTCACACTTGGTGCAGGATGTTACGCTGGTTTGAATAATACGCTGGTGCGAAACATTCTCACTATTTTCCAGTGTTTCTAGGCGTTGCACGTGGTAGGAGAAACTCAAAGCAACTTAACATTTCATATTTTTTCTTTCTTAAATCATGAACAGTTTGTTCACCAATGCCGTTTTCTTGTGATAGTTGCTTCACACCTCTCCCTTTTTGTAGTTCATTGATAAGTTTTGGTTTTTTATTAGTATCAAGCACCATTGGTGAGTGTTTATTACCAAATGTGACTACTGTATTCGCTACTTAAAACTCACGCACGTACAGAACCAAAGGTTTTAAGAATATAATCAGACCGCGACTCAACAATGTAATACCTTGAAACCATTGACACGTAAATGCCAGTCGTAGCGTGTCGCACAGTATAAAGGGATTGTTCCCCTCTAGCACTGTTCACAAGGGCGCGCCAAATATGTGCACTTGCGGCGTAAAAAGTCGCGTTTGTAAAATATTTAATACCACATTTTCAAGATGTTAACGAAGTCAAATATATAGTAACACAAATGAAGTAAATTTTGCAGCGTTTTATGTCTTGATTCACAGCATTTATGTTACTTAAATCATAAGTTACGTCAAATACAAAAATAATGTTTAATTTTTTTTTTAATTAAAAAATTTCCCAGTTAAGCAGCATATGGTTAATCTGGAGACGACTGTATTTTTTCTAGAAAAATGTTCTTTCAAAAACCTGTAAATTTTATTTTAACCCCTTCTCTGGCTAATATTTTATAAAAATATATTCAAAATATATCTAATTTTTTTATTGTATAATATTGTTTGTAGTGTTATAAAATGTACAATAAACCTTTATAAGTATTTTTAAAAGCGATATTTTTTTCATAACAAAGTGTTGAAAACTATGGTAGGCCCTAATATCCTACCCGAGTATACTCGGGCATCCATATATTTTGATTATTTTTTTAAATAAAAATTGTTATGGCAACTAATTATTAATTTTTATTGTTTGTAATGTATTTCTTAACATTTTAAAAGTATATACATACACCTTTTATGATGTAAAATATTATCATTATTTTCAACAAAAAAAAATACTACCTAAGAAATTTCAATCTGTTGTGTTAAGTTACATATGACACTCAATATTTATAGGCTCTTACAAGTATTGAAAATAGACCTAAAACATTAATAAAAAAACAAACAATAATAATAAAAGTCAAATTACCACTATTATAAAGTTTGTTGCAATACGGAATGCTCTGTCAGTTTGCATGAACACATTCACAGATGTACAATATATATGCAAAAAGACAATAAAAAAAGTATAATTATTGACCCTTGAAAGTAAGAACTTTTCTTGAAATAATCAATTCAAATGTTTGTAGTAGTGTGATACACTCTGAAGCATGGCGATACACAAAGTGGCACGTTGCACTGTGGGCAGTAGTACCTAGATTCACGCCTTATCCTTTTCCCTTTTCAGTCCCGTACTCTGCTACACATCCCACATTGTCTTGTCAGATTTTTCTTTTTGTCTGTTGGTGGTATTGGCTCCGGAAAATGACGCTGAGTCAGACGAGTGGGGTTGAGTGTGGCAGATGGACGTCCTCTTCTTGGGGACATACTGTCCTTGTAATGTTTCTCCACCATCTTCTCAATCACTTCTAGTCTATAACCAAGTTGTTTCTTGCATCCTCCTGCCTTTGTGTACAAGATGTATGAGTTCCACAAAGCTTGCTCTAGCAAATGGAAAAAAATTTTTTTGTAAAATTTTTTTCCGCTTTTGCGAGGCAATGGGTAGCTTGCAAGATGCTGATCGACTTTATCGACCCCACCCATTGTTCCATTGTAGTCCACGACGACAACAGGCTTTACTTTCTCTCCGGTTCTAGTGTTTACAGTCTTCAATTCACAGTAGTGAACTGTTGATAAAAGAGAGATTTCTTTTTTGTCTGACCATTTCATCACAGTTACTTTCCCTCTTCGGAAGGCCACAATTTCCCCTTTCTTCAGTTTTCGGTTCTTCAGTCCTGCAGGCATTTCTTTTCTAGAAACTCTCACCGTTCCGTAAGTGTCTGTCTTGTTGGCCACCAATATATCTGCCAACTGTGACGATGTATAAAAATTGTTAGTTGTCATACAATACCCCTTGTTCAGTAGTGGTTTTATTAGTGTCAAAACCACTTGTGATGAGATGGGCAACTCTGTGTACTCTACACAAAATTTCGTACCTTTACCTGTGTACACAATAAATGACCAAATATAGCCAGACTTAGCTTCGCACAACATGAATGTTTTTATTCCAAATCGTGCACATTTCAAAGGTATGTACTGAATCCACCCAAGCCTACCTTTGTACAACATAAGGCTTTCATCAACAGAAATGTCTCTTTCTGGCGTGTACATAGCTTGAAACTTTTCTTGCAGATGTTTTACTACGGGCCAGATTTTACAAAGTTTGGGATTAGGATGAGTGAGAGGGTCATGATTTTCATTGTCAGAAAAATGGAGGTACTTTTTTAGTTGCAAAAATCTTTTGTGAGAAAAACTTGTTGGAAAAAATGGCGTGGAAAGAAGAGGGTTTTTTTGACCAGTACATCGATTCCTCTGGTTTTGTTACAATGCTTTGTAACATAATAAGTGCAAAAAAACATACAATTCATCAACTGTCACAAGAAACCATGGTGGATTACTAATTTGACCTTTGCTATGTTGCTGAGCGGCGTACCTGTTAGTTTCATCACAAATTGTTTGGACAAAATCTTCACTGAAGTAGAGATAAAAATATTGCAACATACCAGCATCTTCATCAACATCAAACGAGAGCTGAGGGTTTCCCAATAAAGGAAATCTAGCAGGGGCAGGCTGCATTTCCTCTGGAATTGTAGACATTTCCCGCCAAACTAGATTTGACAGTGGTACATCATCTTCTGAGTCACTTTCACTGCTTATATCAATGTCAGAATTGTTACTCTCTGATTCACTTCCCGAGTGATCCAAATCAATATCACCAGGCAAACTTTCGTCGCTGTCCGTTTCCATCACAACTACAAATAAAACAGATTGTGAAAATAAATAGCAGTATTAGCAAAAACTGTAATGCTGCGAGTATATTTGCCGCGTGACTCGCTAAATATATAGAAACGAACTTGCCGCGCAACTTGAAAAACGTAAGAAAACTAGCTACAATCCCGGCACGTAACAAATGCCAAGTTACTCAAAATAGATGTGTGATACTCGTATAAAATGGGAGTTCCCCCTTTGCTCCATATGACATGGTTATTCCCCGTTTCGTAGAAGCTAGTAAAAAAGTTCTTTCCCTACAAAGCCTAATGTTTGTATAGTTGTACAAGTTATCTGTGCATGTTTATGACAAAATAATTACAATTATTTAATGAAAATAATCTTGGAAAGTAATATTTTGCAGTAGTAAAAACAGGTTGAGCGGGCGCCCACACATTCTGTTCTTTGTTCAATGTTTGCCGGCACTTTAGTGTACGACGACGTCCGTGGTACATGAGCGCCATCTGTGATGTAATCAAATAACTACGTGAACTTTACACTGCGGCGCTTATTAACGGCACATTCTGTTGTACGAATACCGAACTACTTGAAAGAAACGAACAAACTCGGCTAAGAAAATTATGAAACGCAACTATTTAACTGCTCGAGATAACTCGGGTTAGCTGACATAGTTCATTAAGTGGTGGCCGAGTATACTCGGGTTAGCCAGGTAAGGGGTTAAAAAATATAGGTCTGATATGTTGGCGTCTGGCATTTTTCACACAGGCAATGAATGCTGATATTTAGGCTCTTGGCACTAAGAGGGATAAACTGCAAATGAATTAAGGGTCTTCTGGATCAAATCTGCCTTTGCTGTTTTGCGAGTTTTCAAGCCTTCAGGAGAAATTGTCATTTTTGACGAACTCGCATAGTTAATTGTGTTTGTAAGAAAGCGTTTTTGCATTGTAAATTTTTCGAATTAAGTTGTTTGCTGTTTAATTTGACAAAAAAAAGTTTATTGTGTGAAATGTTCAAAGAAAATTAATTTCATGCAAACATGCACATTTCGATTAGGAACCTTATAGTCGTCACTGAAAATTTCGAGGAATTCAAGCCCTGAAGAGAGTCGCTGTGCGCGGCGACAAGCCGATGCAATGAAAACAACGGACAATCTTGTTAGTGTTCAAGAATTTTTGTCCTAAGAATAATAGGCTTAGGCCTACCTGAATTTTTTCGTTATGGATGTAGACTACAGGAAAGGGATTAAACAAAGACTGCACCTTTTTGCACGTTGCAAGTTTTTGTAGTACCGAGAAAAACATGTATTTTACTACTGTCATGGGTTAATTCTTACGAATCAGGCAAGCTTGGTAATAAGAGTGTTTTATATGTTATGTAAATAAATTACGTGAGTGCTGATTAACGTCCAACAGCAACTAAGCAAAAGTGCTACTGAGACACTTCTACATATGAAAGAAAAATATTTTTACAACGTATAACTTTTTAAAACAATGATAGTTATCTTTGTTGCACCTGATTGTGTGACTGTTAAACGTAAAATTACTAGAGTAATATTTATTTCGATACATTATCACAGCTGTATTTTATTCAGGAAACGGCAGCGTTTATTGGAAACATCAGAAAATTGTGTGCCATATTCCCACGTTAGACCCAATATCTTCTTGACGTCGCGAGGTTTGTTCTAGGTGATGTAATGTTTAGGCACGAGAAGTGGCCAGCTATACCAGCGCCACATATTAGCATATGTATTGTGGTTTCCTTACCTAACAACCTAATAAAAATATCCTTAATTGTAATGCAATGCACAGCATATTCCAGCATAACGTACTGTATTGTTGACATATGCCATTGCAATATTATGTTGTACCCTAAAAATGTAATATGAGACTAAGGAAAAACAAACGAAAAATAAAAAAGAAAAAAATTAACATCTTAGTTGACTGTAGTCAACACATTCATAAACCAAAACAACAGAACATGAAAAATCCCCTAAGCAATAAAATAAACATTCAAAATAATAGTTGAAAGACAAACCAAATAATCTGTAAAATTCAGGACACCACAATTAAGACAGCACAGACAATAATACTGAGACGAAGGCAATGTTGGACACAAGACGAGACAACAACGACGTCACAGACAACACGGTGGTGAAGACAAGATAGAACACAATAGATTTCTTTACTTTTCGCAACGTTTTGGGAGCTGACATCCACTCCCGTCATCGTCTTGGACGACATAATATTGCAATGGCGTATGCCCACAGTAGTATAGTACATTATTCTATCCTATTGCAATAAACATTCAAAGACTTGATAAAATATTGGAAACTATTATTTAACATAACCTAAGACGGTTATAATAAGTAACCTGTAGAGATTTATATTTGTACATAAAAGACAACCATAACTGACAGACTGACATGCCAAACTGCAACCCAAACCGCTGGACCTAGAATCGTGAAATTTTTTGTGTGGTTTCCCCTCAGGTCGTACGCGAGCACTAAGAAGGGATTTTTCGAAATTCGATCTCTAAGGGAGTGAAAGGGGGGGAACGTATTTCCAAAAAACGTTGGTAAAGGTCAAACCAGACAGCATATCATCGTGGTTTTTTACTTTAATAGGACACACATAAAAATACCTATTAGCCAATTTAAGGATTTTTTGAAAATCAACATTTATGGGGGTGAAAATTCTTTCAAGGCATTCCTGATTAATTATCGATATCTATTGAATCCTTCGAGATATAGAGTTTGTATTCACTTCAAAATGTTTCTTACGTAAATACCTAAAAAGCAGTTTTAGGATTTTTTGAAATTCGACCCCCAAGCAGTAAAATGTGTTTTTTATGAATCGTCTGTATCGCTGAAGCACAATTGACTATCGTCGTGATTTTTACTTCAACTGGTTACGTATACAAATATATGTATGATAGGATTTAATGATGTTTAAAAATTTTTTAATTTAGAGGGTGAAAATTTGTGAAATGTGTATTCGATCATTCCTCCATATTTATCGAACCAATCGTGATATGAAAGTGATATTTGCTTTAGATTTATGTTTTTGTAAATATCCCAAATACCATTATAATATATTTTCCGAATTCACCCTCAAAGAGGTAAAAAAGGGTGATGGTTCGTATTATCCTAAGTAGTAAAATATATAGAGGCTGCAGTTTCAAATGGACTAATTTGAATTTCTTTGCATATCATAATGCACACTAATTGACACTAGTGGTGTGACATATTTATAGATTTAAATTCTTCGCATGCATGGTATGCAGGAGTGATATTTTATTACTGAATGAAAATTTTATTCATTTACCTGACGTTTGTTTTATAATTGTAAAAAACCTTTAACAATTTTTCCTAGTGTTTGTTTAGTATTATAAGATCTGTCATTCTTTCCCCGTCCCATGAATTATTCACAACGTGTCTGCAAGAAAGTTAACGCAATTCCTGCAGAATAGATCAATTAAATAAGCATATCTTTGTATTATATTTTAGTTGTACAATGGTGCACAAGTATGTTAACTTCTGCTGGAGCATAACGGTTTGCAGAATAAAGGTTTTGTTTTATAAATGGCACAACTAAATAAAAGTGACTCTCGAGTTTACCAATGTGTTATTCTTTTTTTTTTTTTTTAATGATAATGTACGAAGTTTGTTCCATATTTTAAGAGAATATTACTTCACACGTAAAATTAAAAATTTACAAAGTTGACTTCTGTTAGTGTACAAATTATTTTATAAGTTTTCTTATAATTTATATTTAAAGCAGAATACAATAAAACAAACTTCAAGTATTCGTGTTCATATATTACTTCGCACCAACCCATTGAATAACAGTGATAATCTCACTATTTTATTTTGTAAAGAGCAACATTTTCCTGGTCAGTGGTTATAATACTGTTATGTCGAAACTAGTAAAACCTTGCATTAAAAATTATTTAAACATACACTAATTCTGGTGGTGATGAGCAGAGAAATTAACTGGGCGCGAGTTACTTAGATGTGACAGCATATTGAACCATGGCTTAATTGATAGAAACACCATTCTCCCATACTCCCGGCATCTATTTGCTATCTGACAATGATGCCACAGTGAGCGCTCATCAGCTGAGGCCTGGTAACATGATAATTTGATCCCACAAACATCCTTGCATAGCTGAAGGAGGGAGGGTAAAAGTGACAAGTATGGCCTTCCCCCTCTACTTTGCGCACGCCACCCTGGCTATGCTCTTGTCGCCTCTCTTCGAACGCAGCTAAGTTACGCCCCACTGCATGCTGTACCACGTGGTCTGGAGTGCACAGTCGTCCTCCCATTTCCATACATACCGTTCTTAAGTTTCAAGTCTCCGGACCTATTAGCAACAACTATCCCTGCCTTGTAAAGTAGGTATTTTGTGACCGAAGTAAGTGAAGTAAGAGTAAGGCCTTCTGGTCGTAATGCTCCTATTCAAGCATACTGGAAGTCATCTCCTCGTACAATGTTACACAACTGGAAATATTAACAAAATAAAAAATTATAGTTCTTAGGGCCTGCATTAACACCTCCTGATAAAACTGGCTGATTACTATCTGTTGGATTTGTTCTGAGCTGCTTGTAGTTAGACATTGTGTGTTATGACCTCTGGATAGTCACCAGATAGCTATTGGCTAGATTTTCAGAGGTGGTTGGTTTTTTATATATTGGTAGTGAAAATGTACACTTTTCAGTTGAAATTAGTTTTGTTGGGTTGTTGAAGTTTTATGTTTCTCAAATATTACAAATTTTTACTGTTTCTCATGTTCAGTGACAAAATTTAAATGGTTTCTCAATTTAAATATATGTATCAAATAAATTATAGGCCCTGATGAATTTCATTTTACAATTCATTTGTGCAACACAATGAACATAGGTTTAAAAATGAGGCAGATATTATACATTGCAGTGACTTGCTCAATTGTGTAGGAGGCGTAATAAATTACAAATATTTTTTAAAAATTTTATTACATTCCAAATCTATAACAAATATGTGACTATCATTTAGTGCTGTTGTTAACAAGATGG
This sequence comes from Medauroidea extradentata, assembly GCA_003012365.1. Lineage (NCBI taxonomy): Eukaryota > Metazoa > Arthropoda > Insecta > Phasmatodea > Phasmatidae > Medauroidea > Medauroidea extradentata. The sequence goes on from PNEQ01094738.1 coordinate 14,577, forward strand.
TGTTGTGTTTTTCCATATGCTTGAATAATTTGTGGGTTTATTATACAGTGAATTAGTTTACCATTACTAAGTTTCAAGTAGTTTGAAAATAATATTAATAATTGGTTCAAAACCAAAATAAGTCATATTACGAAATGTCTAAGCAGAAATATCTTCCTGTTTATGTTACATTTTCTGCAGACACCAAAACTTTCAATAGATCTCTATTTGTGAACAAGAATCATAACCAGATATTTTCACGAGTAGATTAGTCTTTATTTCGAGCCTTTTTGCTAAATGTTGCATACTTTCCAGCCATTATTTACAAATGAATAGCGGACAAATATGTTTTGCGCAAGCGTACCAACATGGAACGTGTTTTGCAGTGTTGTTTTTCTCTGCTATTGTGCATAAACATTCGTAAAATCAGTTTTTTACTGTGAATTCAACAGTTGGTCACAATTAACTCTACAGGAACCAATAACAAAATTTGGTTTATATTTTGTTTCCGGTTTCTTATTGGCGTATTTTATAGCTAACAGCCAATCGGTGGTTTTCTTGTATGGGCTGTTACAAGATGGCGATGAGTGTGTTGTTTCTTAACCAAGTCAGCACTTTTTTGTGTTCTTGGTAACTGAATTTTTAACTTTGAAACTAAAAATATTTTTCCGCTGTTGTGATGAATATGATGTATAATTACTGTGTGATGCGACAAAATTTTGAGGTTGGAAAGGTGCATAGTGCGCGTGTTTATACCATTGTGAACTTGAAGGAAAAATTATTTTCTCTTTATTGTGACGCGTATGTAAAATAATAATATTTTTATTTGATATAAACAAACTGTTCATAAGTACTAGTGTAATTTTTGCACGGCATTTATGAGTAATTTTTGGAAGATGGTATGAAACACCTAACTGTAACTTCTATTTGAAGTTGCAGGCCTACGTGGAAATCACAGAATTAAACATGAATTTTCGTAAGTAGGCTTTGAAGGCACTGTCACTAGAGCTGAATATTGCCTTACAGTATTTCATAACTCCAAACACAATCCAGTTTGTTATTAGGCTATTTCATGCCACATGAAACAAACAAAACTAGTTGAAATTTATATAAAACTTTGTGAAACCAATTATGTTTGTAACCGTGCTTACAAGTTGTTTAAAGATGCAAGTGTACATTTTGAATTATAAAAGAATGATGGATTTTCAATGTATTAAGTGAACAGGAAATTGTTCAAAGTATAACTTGGCAAATAATTGTTTTAGCATATTTAGGTCTTGATAACTAGGCCTACTTTAAAAGCAAACGTTAAAATTATTAGATGTGTTATTATGTGTACAGTTTATAAGTCATAGGGACTGATATGATTTGGCACAAAAATTGCCGCATGCAGTTTACGCAAAAATGTTAACTTCTGGAAAAGTTTTACTGAAGGGCATTTTGAAAAGTTGGCAGGTATGATGTTGTCATTTTAAGAACCTAAACACAATGGTGAGGACTTGCTGTACTCTAGAAGTTTTGAAGCATTACATTATTAATCTGGAAAATAACAAAGTTAAGACAAGTCACCTTATGTGCTCATATAGCCAAATTAATATACAGAATACGTTTGACAACTGGAAAACAGTTACGCTGAGAGAGAGAGAGAGAGAGAGAGAGAGAGAGGACATGCAGGTTGCGCAGTAAAATAAATCCAATAAATTTTTATGACAGTGTGACTTGTTAGTAAAAAACAAGCTTGAAAATGTCTTGTAGGTGGACACGTCTGCTGGCCTAGAATGTCCACATAGTGAGGTATGCTCCTGCCTGGCACCAAGGTGGTGTTGTCTTGCAATGAGTCCTTGATTAATTAAATATTTCATATTATTATTGTTATTATTTTGATCATAACTTGAGTTAGTTGCACCTGACACATGAGCTGTGATCTACCGTGGTAGAAAAGTTTTTTTTTTTTCTTGTATAACGGTTAAACATGTTTCCAGTGCGTTTATATACGAAATGAAGACACACTTCAAACTATGTCTCTAACATTTTAAAAATACTGTCTGCCTACCAAAAACATGATTGCCAGCACCTCAAAAATAGTAAAAATGGCTTTTTGACATTGCTGTAGCTGGAAAAATACCAGCTGTAATTGTAAAACAAAATAACAGAGACTGGCATTGGACTTACACATATTTTCCACAAACAAAATAATAGTGGCTCCACCTGAAGTCCCATTGAAAAACACTTTCTACAAAAGCATCATGCAAGTTTAGTACTCTGTACTCAGAGGTGAGGCGGTGTTAACGCATGTACTGGAGTCTGCTATCACCTTCCCTATTTTTGTGCCTTAAACAAAAAAAAACATTGGTCCAAATATCTCATATCAACTAGGTCTTCAGCGCTTGTGATGGATGGCATGATATGAGTATGCCGCAGCAACAAAATGAAGGGGTGGGGGAACCAGAAGATACCCGAGGAAATAAGTCGACCAGCAGAACTAAATTTAGCCAAATTTATCAGGTTGCGCCTAACTTCATGAGGTCTGCTTGGTTATATTTTCTAATGTGAATTTTTTAGAACTGCATTACAGAATGCAGTATTTCTGTAATATGTATTAAAATTTCTAGTTTCTAGATTCAAAATATTTTGTGCAACTTATTTTATTATTCATTATAATTAAGGTATGTTTTTCAAAACCTAACACAACCATAAAGACTTTTAGCAGAATCTTATTCTAATATTTTGTGTGTACGAAGGTTTTCTCTTTTAAAGCATAATTTATCACAAAAATATTATGATTTCTTAAAGCAGTTATTGAAATTTTCAGTTTGAAAATTCCTAAAATAGCACAATTTTGAACCTACAAATCCAAGTTTTCAGAGGGAGAGGACCACACGATTTCCCTCCCCCTTCCAGTTTGTCATTTGGGATGTGCATATATGTACTTCTTAAGACATGTCCCTGACCCCTTAAGACCATCAGCTGAATCCATCTCTGACGCAGCCCTTCTGTAAGATAATTGCTTAAATCTGCCACTGCATATCATTCAGACGAGGAAGTTATAATGAAGTTTCATATCATATTTATATATTTTCTTGTATAGAATGCCCTGTTTGAGAATTCAACTAAAATATAAATATGTACTTTTTTTTGCAAGTTAATTATTTGTAAAATATTTGGAAAATGTTTGTTTTATTGGTATTACATATTATTTAGGAGGAAAAGTTAGAAACTATCATATATATATATATATATATATATATATATATATATATATATATATATATATATATATATATATATATATATATATATATATATTTTAAATAATGCTTGGTTGTCAAGTGACGTTTCCTTTTTATGCAAAATAATTTGTAAAATATTTAAAAAAATTTATGTTATTGGCAGTGCATATCATTCAGGAGAGGAATTACGAAGTTTCATGTACCATAATATATTGTCTTGTAAATAATGCACAGTTGTTAAAGGCTTCAAGAAAAAGAAAAGAAAAAAAAATTGTCTTTTTTTACAAAATAATTTTTGTAAAATATTCTAAATTGTTTTATTAGTGGTGTTGCAAATCATTTATGAGAGGACGTTATGTAGTTCCATGTTATTTATTTTCTTATCTGGTATTTAAAAAAATAAATGTGACTTTTCATTTTTTCTGCAAACATTTTTTTTCTGTACAATGTTTGTGTTGTTGGTGTAGCATATAATTTAGCAAAGAAAGCTACGAAGTTTCGTGTCATATATTACTTTTTAAATAATGCACGGTTGTTGGAGATGTTAAAAATGTGACTTTTTTCTAAAATATTTATTTTATAATATGTACTAAAAATTTATTTTATTATTAGTGTTCCATCTGATCCAAAAGTGGAAGTTGTGAAGATTCATATAATATATTTTCTTCTAAATATGAAATAAAAATGCCTTTTCTAAAATGCAATAAAACTAAGAAAAATTATCAACTTGTTAGTTTTATGGATATGGTATAGCAGTTCTTATTGACAAATTTATAGCTCACCATATAAAAAAAAATAAAAATTTTGAAAATCAGTTATTTTTACAATATTGTGCATTGTTCAAGAGAAAAAAAGAAGTAAAATAAAATTTGTGAATTTACTAATTGTATGCTATTGTAAGAGATGTAAAAGAAATGTGATATTTTTTTTGCAAAATAATTTTTTTAAATATTTTGTATAGTATTGTAAAATAATTTAGTGGTATGTCATGTATATCATTTGAAATCGAAAGTTTTAAGGTTTCCTGTTAAATATTTATTTTCATGTTCGAAATAAATTTTTTTTAAAACAAAATTTAAAAAAAATGCAAAAAATTATCAGTTTTTCCTGTATCGGTTTCAAACTCAGGCTTAGCACTCAGTGTTAGTAAACATCTATATATAGATCCCACAAGATTAATTTTTATAAAGTTAATTATGTAGCATAGCAATGAGTTGAATGTAATGACAAGGAAATTTCCAGGAATGGAGATTAGTTGAGAACGGCGACTGTAGAATGTAGGTGAGCCGTTCAGGCTAATTAGTCTCAAATGCTCAAGTAAAGTTGGAAACTCTAACGCTGGATTAAAATGTAATACTTTGGACTATTATTAGAACTTGAAGGGTATAATTGGAAACTTTAACTGAATCAGAGAACTGAATATTAATGATTGTGTGTTTACCAATACTGTTATAACACAGAAAATTACAAAAATGTGAAGTTTCCGTAGTGGATGTTCATTATTCCGTTACATATAGAATTGTTAAATATTAACATAATAAAATGTTAAAAAGTATTTAACTGTGCAAGCTGCTGTACTTTTTCAAACCATGTTATTTAAAGGGTAGTGTTGAGTGTTTGGAAATTTCTTACACATTGTTATATAAATGAACTAAACCAGTCTGAAATCATAACTCTTCAAGAGAATAAAAAAACTGTCTCTAGTCTTTCTGAATATACAAATAGCCTTGACATTTTTATCCAGCGATTCCTGTGGTCTGTGTTATACACACCATAAGTACAAACATTCTAGGTAATGTAGTTATAATTTAAAAGAAGAAAAACATATGGACTTACTTGATTCTTGCAAAATTCTGAAATTCTTAAAAATGATGATGAGGTAAACTAAATTTTAACATTGTAAATAATATTTATGTATCAGTAACGAAGAATCCTGTATTTATATCCAGAAAACACCATACTTAGATGCTGTCTTCGACAAAAGTATCTTTACTCATTGTAGCCATCGCTATTATCATCCTGTCGTACTTCAACACTTTCCTTATCTTCTACATTACCTTGGAAAGTAGACAACCATTTAAAAATACGCTCATAATACTGAACGTGATTCGGGTTTTCAATATGCTAAAGAAGACTCCAAACATCCTTAATTTTAGCAGACGTTAGGCCTGGGTACCTCTTGTATAACTGAGGTAGGTTGATGGTGTCAGAGTTGTTGTACCCCTTTCCTCTTATACTATGGTTGCTCCATGGACCATTGTAGGTGTGTTCAACTTCACACATGTGTTATGTTGCTCAATCTGCATCATTCGGATTTGTTGCAGATTCAAAGGTGGATTTGGTATTTTCAGAAACAGGGAATCGGTTGCAATTTTCCAATCTATGAAGTCCCAATAATGCATGACATGGAGATTGAAAGGCTGTGGATGTTTCCTCTTTATTTTCTCATCCCAAACCTCTGAAATGTCTGCGCTCTTTTTTTAATTTTTCTTATAATTGATCAAGATAAAATCTTGATCATTTGGTAAATAGCTGTTTCCTCATATAGGGAACAGGTAGTTCACGTTGTTCAACAGTTTTAAAACATGGACAAAGCAGCATATGATGAAGACCGTTGTTCTGTTTTTATTTTGGCCTGGACAGCCGTTGCTTATCATGACCAACTCATTACACTTTTGGTTCTCTGGAAGAAAATTATTCAGGTAATAAAAAATCATTGATATGACTTCGCTGTGACCCTTTTATCTTCATGTTCCAAATAGCAGTACATTGTTACACTTTCATCCACAAGATTGAGAGCTCCAAACATGTTGTACCAGAGCTGCCTACTGTAATAAACTGCATTCAATTGTTTGTGTGGTAAGGAAAGGTTTTGCATAAAGTCAAAAGTAATGCACGTGACTATTTTCTCTTTTACTCTTGATATTTATGCTTAAATTTAGTGAAAGATGAAGTTTAATTTCTACATCCAACTTTATCTTCTGTGTTGCAGACAGTGTGCTTAGCAGTTTTAACTTATAGAGTCACATATTGTGCAAGTATCTGAACTGTGTATATCCAAAGACATTGTTAAAAGTTTTGAATACTGCCCAATAAGTTCTGTATGTTACAATTATTTGCTACAGTCCCAAGAAAGATTTACGCACGAGAGCAACAGTAAGGTCTTCAGGAAGGTACTTTTTGTTTGGATTATCACGTAATGAATAGTGAGATTTTCGAGCGTGGAAGGAAGTTGATATGCTGTTCGATCAAGGCCTTTATGAATCTTGGTGTTTTATTTGGTTGATTATCGTGCACACCTCTTTTATCACTTGGGGGATGTCCAGACATAAGTAAACTTTGTTGAAGTCTGTAAAGCCTGCTCTTTTGTTATTCCATGAAGACTCACAAAAGTTTTTGGCAGATACATACATCTCGACCTGATGAACGTACCTTGTACGTGTATGCTGCAGCGTGGTTTTTGTGTGTTTCTTCAGCTGCATTCCTTGGTCTTTTTCAAACAGTGGAATGGATGGCAATGAGCCCGCACACATTTGAGTCCTGATCATTGTTGTTAGCAGAGTTGAAGTCATCGAGGATTTTCTTCTGGGCATTATAGTCAATTTTGTCAAAGCAATGGAATCAGGAACATCTGTAACAAAAATACAATCAGACCCTACAAAACATTATGAAAAAGGAAACTATGATGGCATAGATACACACTAACTGTGTTAAGACATATTGACCTTAAGTTGACTGAAGTGTTTATTATCAAAATTGCTAAGAACCATCAAATTTAAACTAGTTTTCAATGAAAAAAGTGTTAAATCCGGTTTATGCGTCTGGGAGCTACGATGCATCTGACAGACACACAGGCAGACAAAAGTTTCAATCTTACAACACCGTTCCCTTGTTTGGTGGAGGGTTTAAAAGTAAAAACGTCAATGTTTATGAAATATATTATATCTGAAAAGCAAACATCCTTCTGTCGTAATCTATTCTGACCGATCAAGGGTGGGCAATGGTTACAGTCTGGATTACCATTCTGGAGAACTCTGACTCTATCCCTCCTTTATCAATACTGATTTTGGTTTTCTATGCTTTCCCAAGATATAACAGTAAAATTTTGTTATGTTTACTTATCAAAATGCCTCTATGCATTGTCATTTGTGTACATAACCTTCTATAATGTTACCTAACATAACCTGAAAATGTATGTTTAAATTGTAACACTGTGGAACCATAAAAATATAAGTACCCTAATAGTGTAAGTAGGTTATTGTAGCTTTAAACACACACATCATAATCATAACAAAAACAAACAGTACTTGTCCAGATGACTAGTTACTATCTTAGTTAATGCACTACTCTAATTGTGATGGGTCTCCGTCGCCGTTGTTGTTTGTATATATGTAGGAAGTTACGATGTAGTTGTTCGGCGCGACAGATTGTGACGGGTCCTCTCCTCTGTTGCTGCTTGGCTGTAGATGTATAAGGTGAAGATGTTTGTTATAGAGTCCCTGTTTGTGGCGGTAGAATGTGGTGGTGCTGTATATACGTATGACGTTGTAGGTTATGTTGATTATGTTGATCCTTGCTGCCGGCGACGACTTATCAAATTAGACTTTTCCTTGTTTGTTATTTATATGCCCGGATAGCCTGAGGTGTTTACCTAAGGGGTTTACATAGAAGAAAAAAAAAGCAAATTTTCCTAGGAGCGTTCAGTTTCTTTTAATAATAGTTCACCAGACGTACATGGCACAGTAACCTACAAAAATTCTTTTCCGAGATATTTTTGTCTTACGGTGTGAAAGTGAATAGGTAATACCAGTGGCGGAATTCACCAAGTCATGAGTGTTCGTCCAAGTTTATTATCGGTTGTGATCTGCCTCAGTTTGCTCCACAAAGGAAAACGACCTAAACTACGGGGTACCACTAAGTAACTTTCTTTCCCCGACGGTGTCTTTGACGGGGACGAGGGTGGAGGAGATGGCGATGAGAAAATACTAGCGTGCTTTAAGATCGTTCCCGACTAGGCGCCAGCCGGTTAGCAGAGAACCGGCACTCAGATGTTACGAGTGGAGTTATCTCAGGGTCATGTGGCCGACGGCCGGCTTCAAAATCTCCTCGTCCTCCGCCGTTCTACTTACTCAGGGGAGTGTTATGGCCCTCCCCACGCTCATATCCATACACACACAATGCACTCGACAGGGATTTCAGGCACCTGTACACCCATATAAACACTTACGTCACCGGGTTGTAGGGTCCCGTGCCCTGAAACACAGTGAAGCGGCGAAGTCAATAATAACACAGATATATATATAGGCAAGGCGTTATTATTTACTCTCATTGGTCTCCCAGTACAAACACAATCCTGGCGATGTATGAAACGGATCCGGACCTGGCCCGTCCGGTAGGCGACGCGGTAAAATTCCCACGTGGTGGGAATTTGAAAATTACGGTATGAAAAGCCCCTGGGCGCGGAACGAGTCGACAGGGGAGAGGGGTTAACCCGGGCACATAAATTACGTTAAATTACTGTTCCAGACAAAGAAAGAAAACTGACTATTGCAGTGAGTGATAAGACAAAAGATAATGCTGGTGCCCGGGCGACCGTAGCCGAACCGCCTCTACACGCCGCCAGTAGTCAACTGCCGAAGCCTTGGCGGGCTCAGGGCGACCTTGCTGCTGAGCGCGCCAAAACTTCGTTCACACATAAAACACTTACAACATATAAACAAAGCACTTGGAAAATTTGTAAAAAATTTAGGCTTGATGATTAATGTCCAAAAGGTTGTTTGGAATGTTCATTTTTATGTTTTGAAAATTTTATGTCAGACAATATTTTACGTTACGTGCATTTAAATTACATTAATAACAGAGAATTATTTTAATATTGTTAACTGAAAAATCTAGAGAGCAATGTTATTATAAAGGAAAGTATTTTAACAATTAGAAGTTTTAAAGAATTTACACGGCAGAGGTTGCCGGTTGGACGAGTCCAATATTACGTTAGGCGCAGGGGTGTTTCTACCCGAGTTTGAGGTTAGACCTGACAAGTCTTTCCCGGGGACTGAATTTTGGGGAACAAGGTTACCCCTGGCTTAGGACGTCTCTTTATCACACTACACACGTGTCCCCTTTTCCCTCACACAGAACACGCGCACTGACACGTAGTGGTTCACAGCGTGTTAGTGGCTTTTAGGCTTGATGGGACATATTCCCAGCAATTGCCGGAGGTCAAGAGGGTTTGTTTTATGGCTGGACATTGTGTTTGACTGCGGGGGCGGCATCGGGATGTCGTGGCCTCTTGAGACCACGCTGCCGGGCGCTTTCCCATATGCGCCCGCAGTACTGGTATCCAGGTGTGTTCCTGCACGCATGGTGCGCACGACGGGCTGTTCCGAGAGCATGCGGCTTGGTCCGCGTCATCTTAAAACTGCTATACCCACTTGTGCAGCTATTTCTTGCACCTACTTACTTGAGTACTACTCTTACCAAACACCGCAAAAGAAATATATATTAGAGAAATTTAGTGATGGCAACACAGCCCACTTTACTCGCGGATACGCCCTCTAAGCTTCACCGCCCCTCTATCACGTTTAACACGTCCTCTTCCTGCCGCCATGACGCCCCAACTAATAAAAACACTCAGCCGGCCATCTCCCGGCGACCGGTCACTAGCTCCGATGGATCACAACTAACTTTCCTGGACGGACACCCGGACTTGCTCGGCCGAGCGGCGGAGGGATACATCAGGATCCAACTTGCCTAAAAAGCTGGTTAATTGACTTTTATAACCTAAAAATTGTATGTAACATAGATACTGATAAATTTACAAAGCATTGTATTCCATAATACCAGCTAAATATTCATAAGTTTATTAATTGGGGATGTGCAGCGTCATCAATCTGCCGCGGATCACCACCTTCACGGAGTTTTGTGCCCGACACTACCACCCACGTCGATCGAGAAACGCCCGGCAGAGCTCATCACATTCCAGCACATCCCTGTACGTGCCTCCAAGCGAGTGAACTCTGACCTGCCAGCCAGATAAATCCATCCAAGCACAGGCTAGCTCAGAGCTTATTTGAAATTTTAAAAGCTAGCACTTCTCTGTACGTGCTTCCAAGCAAGAGAACTACGACTAGCCTGCCACATAAATCCCATTCCAGTAGAAGCAAGCTAAGAGGCTACTTGAAATTTAAAAAATCCAAAGAAGGCAAAATGTAAGAAACGTTTACTTAGAAAAGTTGCTAGAAATTAAATTAGCTTTAAAATGAGTCCAAACACGATATAAATCCGATAAAATTGACACGTAAAATTAAATACTTTTCTCTTGCTTTAAAGATAAATTTTAAATAGACTTTTAATGTTAATTTCTCTATTAGCATCCCCAATTAATAGGTTGGATCCCGCCGTATACATCCTTATACCTGGTTAAGTTGGCCTACTTAATTTGTTATAAACAACAAAGAAAAAAAATATTAAGACCAAAAAAAATTGAAATTACTGTATGATAAGAGGCCAAGTTAAGTGCTACGTGCCAGTGTACGTCACAACCCCCCACTTAACACTCAATGGCTTTTCCCAAGGGACAAACTCTTAGTATAACAGCTCACTACAATTATGGTTCTATAACCTCCCTCGGTTATTTGAATAGAATATATACACATTAATTTTAATCACTGTTCTATTTCTAGTTGCGAAATAATAATAACGGAATTTCTTTATTTTCTGGATACTTCGGAAACCCTTTTTTAGCTAGTCAGTCCCACGCCTCTCTCGATGGCTGCAACTAGTGTCTCCTCACTAATTCCCGGACGACGCGAATA
>PNEQ01094739.1:0-25599 GCA_003012365.1 Medauroidea extradentata
TTTCAGAGACGAGTTCAATGTTGCATTCAGACGCATGGGCAACATTTTGAACACCTTCTTTAAAGATTAGAAATTCCATGTGTTCCTACATACTGATCAACTGCAACAAACAATGTGTTCTATCTCGACAACGGTTGATTTCCGGACCCATGTTTATTGGACATTTGTAGCTTCTTTTGGCCAGTACTTTCCATGTGTGCATTATTGACCATCACTTCTGTTACACCCTGTATATATATACACATACATAAACATCTATATACGTGTTACTATGTGTACAACAACTTGACTTCATTGCTTCATACTGTTGGCCTCTAACCTTCAGCAAGGATAGCTGCCACTCCCTCTCAATTTCTTGATGTGCCACTGATGACAATATACAGCCGAATCAATCTGAGTAACTCTACGTAACAGAGATACATGTCCACACGAGACATCCAAGTTATTAGTAAAGGTATTAAGGACTGTAAAGGGTGATATGGATATGGTGTAGTTAAAATACAAGGGTGAGGGAAACAAACTGTCCTTGAGAACAACCTGAATGACAATGGCAACGCCCCTCCCCCAACCATTAATTTGCGTATTGGAGGGGAAAAGTAATTTGTAATTAAGACTTCACTTCATCCCAATTACTTAACGGAGTGAGTTAAAAAAATATTTTAAGTTGCATGTAGGTATTTGTAAAAGTGTTTATTTAATCGGAAAGCATGACAATATCTAATGAGATTCATGCACTTTTAAGAAATCCACGAAAGCATGTTTTACTCCCCTTACAAGCTTAGGAAAAATACACTTTTGATAATTGTGTGATCTCTTTGTCATAACAAAAGCCAGCACTTTGCGGTTGCAGGAAACCTTCTGACGTTAGTACCAGCCATATGACAAATAACTATTAAATTTAGAAGAACCTGGAAACATGTACTACTCCGGTTCACACTCAGAGTTTGAATTGGATAAAAAATGGTCTTCTTATTGGGTAACCTAATGTGAAGGCACGTGCAAGTATTAATCTCATTCTATGCGTCCACCAATTTGGACTGAGCATTGAGGAGAGAGTAAGTCAATCTTTATACGTTTAATTATCGGACGAGTTCGTCACTTATTTTACAATTTCTCATCCATTATACTGCTAAAATCACATTATAATTTCAACACACAAAAACATGCATACATGCCAAGCATACTGCCAGGAAATATTTATTTAGTGGGGCAAAAGTAGCAGAATAAAAATTTCCGGTGAAAAAATCATACCCACCAAACCTACCAGCAATCATTCTGTCATCTTCTTTTGTTCCTGGCTCTGCTATATCATAATACTGATTTAAATGTGTTTCAAAAGCTTGTTTAGAATGCTCGTTTCAACAAATAATAAAACTGATTTGAAACAACAAAATTCAAACTTTTGTGTGAGTTTCCCATATGACAACTTTCAACAAATAAATTATCACTTATTCACTTAAACAAACTTAAATATTACTGAAATTGGAAGGTTACATACATTAAAACGTCATTTAAAACTAGCTAAATTTCAAATAAATACTGCACAAAATGTAGAAACCCGAATTTTTACAGCTGTTTCCATGTAAGTCTACAAATTGCAATAACTAATATTTCTGGTGTATATAAGATGCCAGGACCTCATAAAAAATGCATGTGAGCACTAAGAATGTGTATTGGTGGACCTCACTTCAAATGGCAATTACCAACATTTCTGGTGTGTATATAAGCTGCCTGCACTTTGTAATAAATGTATGCGAGCACTAAGAATGTGTATTAGCGGACCTCAATTCAAATGGCAATTACCAACATTTCTGGTGTGTATATAAGCTGTCTGGACCTCGTAATAAATTGACGCCGTGTCCGGTGCGAGTGAGGTAGGAACGAAGCTGCATCGGAATGCTCTGGGTGCCACCCGGTTAAGCATGTAGCCGGAAACACGAGGCTTGATGAATTGTGGTCTGTTCATGCCGGCGTGCCCCTCTCTCACCTGGCGAGTTGAAACAGCTGCGGATCGTGAAAAAACGGGGAGGATCTGGAGAAAACTACACCTTACATGGACACTTACGGGGCAGTCCACACCACCATACCCTAGGGCCTTAAGCGAGCCAGTTCCAAATGGCGAAACAAAGTAAAACATTACGCCAGATAGTTGCACATGCGCGTTACGTTTCTCGCTGGACGAATCAGAGTCCTGAAGCACACCACGTCTCTCTCGTTCCTTCCGTTGCGGCCGCTGCTTCCAGACTCCTTCTTCATGAGCTGGAAGAGGGGGGGGGGGGCGGCGAAGCCAGGTGTCCTGCACTGGCAGATGGCCTGGATGGCAGGTGTCGCACATCAGTGTCAAGTTCACACATGCCCTGCCGCCGTCACTGATCCGCCACACACTCTCAAGTATCGCACATCTGCCATTACCAACCAGCGCACACCTGCCACTGACACACTCTGCGAACACCTGCCGCGACCAGGTGCAACTCCACCTAGCCTGTGGCCTGGTACAACGACATACGCCCCCCTCCTGAAGATGACTGGTCACGGAGGGTGTGTGCATTCGCTATGTTTTCTTTTGCTGGTGTCGCCCCAGACGACTGAACACTAGGGTCTGCTGTGGGTCGAAGTCTCCGGCGTCATCTCCTGAGTCGTTGGGTGGTGCACAGCAGGTCTGCTATTTCTGTCGTGGGCAAGGTCGTAGGTTGTAGGGCTCCCTTCGGTGTCTGTTGGCATGGGTCGATGGAGTAGACATTGGGGTGTCGGCTATTGGTAACACCAGCATCTCCTAGGATGTTGTGGTCTTTATATCCTGATGTTCTGCCACTGGCGTCTGTACAGTAGGCACCGATGATTGAGGGCCACCAGCCACGCCCCACTCCGGAAAGCAGCGAACACGAGGACAAAACCAGGCAGGTGCTAGGCATCTGCATTTCCGTTAGTTCCTCGGTTTGGGGTTGACCCCTTCTTCCTCCTGGCCATTTGTGCTAAGCTCGGACGAGTGTAACTTGGGTTGCCTGCTGCGTCGGCGTTGTGGTTGGCATCGAGGCGACTCTTCTGGTTCCTCGATGTGTATGGTAAAAGTCGTACTCTTAGTGTCGCATCCAGTTCCCACACTTCCCGGACGATGGGTTGGAGTCTCGGCTCATCCTCATCAAACATGGTCACTATTGGTTCGGCTTCCTGCAGTCGTGTTATGACATCAGGCATCGACGAGAGAATTAACGCCAGCCCCAGAGTCTTGTCACATCTGCTTTGCGAGTGTTTGTGGGTGAAAGGTGTCCTCCGGTGGGGCCTGTGTCACACCATCTGTATCTGTCTCCTCGTCAGCCGGCATGATAGGAACCACCCTTAGTTCGTCTCTGTGGATCTTTCGGAGGCGCCTGTCCCCATCTCGGACCAGGTAGACGTGTTGTCCTAGGCGTTTTCGCACGGTGTGAGGTCCTGTCCAGCGAAGTGCTAGTACTGCACAGAAGTTTCGTGTGCCGGCCGACAATGGATGGTTCTGAGCATATACCAGTGTCCCTACCTCCAGGGGTGCAGACGGTTTTCCGACACTGGCAGAATTTTTCGCACATACGCCTCTTGGTGTTGGCGGGCAGCAGTGAGTTCGACGTCTTGGCGCTCGCCCCAGTCCTCTGCATCCTGAAGGACCTCTGGCCTGGGTTCTCCTGGAAGCGGTAGATTGCGCCCCTGCACGAGGGTTGCCGGTGCCTGCCCTGTGGCGGCTTTTACCCGATGTCTGAGGCAGAACAGAGCCTCGCCCAGATGCTGGTCCCATTGAGAGTGATCATCTCCTACACGCAAGCGAAGTTGGACCTTCAGTTCCTGGTTCCGCCTCTCTGTTGGATTAACACGAGGGTGTTATACCGGTGTCGTATGGTGCTCTAGTTGTAGTTCGCGGCACCACCTCTTCCACTGCCTGCTGAGAAACTGTGAACCATTGTCCATTAATAGTGTTTGGGGGTACCCCCATCGTGCAAAAGATTCCTTCTGGTGTACTTTTGTAATTGTCTGACTACGGGTGTTCTTTGGTGTATATGCCTCCACCCAGCGAGAGAACATGTCAGTTACCACTAATATGAAACAATATCCCTTGGTGGTGCGCGGATACGGTACCATCAAGTCCAATGCTACAGCTTCGAAGGGAGTAGTGGGACGGTGGAGGGATTGTTGTTCACTCCCATCTGCTCTCGGTGCCTTTTTCCGCTGGCAGTCCTGGCAGCCTCGTACATAATCCCACACATCCACTCTGAGTCCAGGTCAGTGGAAATACTGCATTACATTCTGCACTGTCTGATCCACCCCAGGATGCCCTGCTAGTGTATCATTGTGTGCGAAGTTCAAGACTGTCTTTCTCGCCTCGGGGGCCACAAACACTTTCCATGCCCTCTCCACACCTGGCGGCCTTGTTTCAAGCACTTGATCCCTTACTCGAACACGCTCCGCATTACCCTCGGTGCACTTGGCTATTAAGCGTAAAGCTGTAGGAGATGTTTTTTGTGTGTTAAGGACATGATTATTCACAGTAGACCAGGTAGTCGGTCTGGACAAATGCGTGATCGCCTGCAGTGAGGCGTGTTCCTTTGTTTCGATTTTCCTCTGCTGAGTTGAGGGACACTCAGGAGGAAACATCATTGCCACGTCGTGGTCATCCATGATGGTTTGAGCCAGGTTTGGATCCCGTGACAAGTGATCGGGAAGTTCATTGTCAACTCCGCTGACATGCTTAGTCCTAAAATCAAACGACTGTAGTAACAATGCCCAGCTGATAAGTTTACCCCTCCTTTCCTGCATTTTGTCCAGCCACGTCACACACTTGTCCATCCGTAGTGTGAACTGTCTTCCTTCTAGGTGAGGGCGGTACTTATGACGAGCCCAAACTACCGCCAGGCACTCTCGCTGATTGCTGTGATAGCGACGTTCTGCATCTCCGAACTTGGCACTACTGTATTTGATAATGAGTCGTGACCCGTCGTCAGCTAGCTGGTATAGGACGGCGCCGGCACCTTCCGTGCTGGCATTGCTCTGGACGTATATGCGCTTCTCAGGGTTGATTCGAGACAAAGCATGACACTGGGTGAACTGTGATTTCAACTCTTCAAATGCCTTCTGGGCACATTCGTTCCAGGCATATTTTCTTTTTACGGACAAGTCAGTGAGACGGGCGGCGATTGTGGCGAAGTGCAGTATGTAGTTCCTCAACCAGTTCATTAATCCAATGAACCATTCAATTTGTTTCCTGGTCATCGGAAATGTGCTGTTGGCAATTTTGTCCAGGTGTTTGGGATAGGCGTAGTTACCATCCGGCCGGATCACATGCCCCAGGAAGTTGACGGAGGTTCTACCGATGTGGCACTTCTTGGGGGAGACGACAAGTTGATGCACTGCCAGTCATTCTGACACTAAACTCAGATGGTGTATATGGTCCTCCCATGTCCGGGACCAGACGATGACGTCATCGAGGTACGCTACGACAAACTCCACGATGTACCCCTCCAGCACCTGCGTCATCATATACTGGAAGGTTGAGGGAGTGCACTTCAGCCCGAATGGCATCTTCCGAAACTGAAAGCGGCGTCCACCTGGTGTTCTAAAGGCTGTCTTCTTACGGTCTTCTGGATGTATTGGTACTTGCCAATAACCTGACTTTCAGTGTAGTGTCGAGAATACTCGGCCATCACCCATTCCTTTCAAGGCCTCATCAACACTGATCCGTAGTGGAGGGGCACTCTCTGTCACCAGGTTCAGCGGACGGAAATCAGCACAAAAGCAGTGTTCCATCCTTCTTCGGCACGAGTACAATGCGGGCATTATATCGACTGTTGGACGGTTTGATTACACCCTCCGTTAGCATCTCGGCGACTTGCTCCCGGATGACCCGTTGTTCATGTATCCCGTAGCCTCTGAGACCAGTGTAGACTGGGTCTGGGTTAGGTGTCAGTATGGGATGATCAGCTGCTATGGTTGTCTGAAGTTGGTCGGAGAAAGCGAAGACATCTTTCCGTTCATCCAAGACAGCTTGTATAGCTGTCCTGTATTCGGCTGGGACCTCGTTGTCCAGGTTGCCCAGGTGAATTGTGTGTTTGTTGGTATTCGGCCGCCGGTTGACAGCGTACACTGTTCGTCGTTCCCTGGCTCCCACGTGTACCCTCTTCGCCGCGACCTCTATCTATGCTTCTAATTGCTGTAGCCATGGTTGCCCCAGCACGACGGGCTCTCGTAGGCCATCCACGATCAAGGCTTCAACTTGAGACGTCCGGTCGCGTATCCTTGATCGTCAGGTCGGTTACGCCCAGTGTGGCACTGTGCTTCCCTCTGGTGGCCAGCTGTAGCATACAGGGTCCAGGTCGGATCTGTGATGGATTAATGAGTGTGGATGCGACAAACGTATGGCTAGCGGCAGTATCAACTAATGCAGCAGTAGGTTGGTTGTTGACTTCGATCGGGATGCGGAGTAACTGATCCTCCTCGATGGTTAATTGTCCGAAAAATGGCTCCGAGTCGGTGTTGGTTGTGGTCAGGTGTGTGTGGCGATTGACAGCGGGGAGGTAAGCAGCTGGCCTGCCTCCCCGCCTTAGACGTTTCCCGACGGTGGGCACGTTCCATTCCTAACAGGGCAGTCCTTGTGCCAGTGAAACGTGTTCGCTGGGCAGGTGTGGCACTGTGGCGGTCGAATGCCCTGTCGTGAGAGTTGTGGGGCGGACGCAGGGTCAGCAGACCACTGCGTCTCAGTCGCAAGTTGTTGTCTTCGGCCCGTTGATGTGCCGCTATCGCACATTTTTCTGGTGATGGGGGCCTCCTCGTCCGCCCGTCCTAGTGTCTGTAATGGACGTCCCCTCAGCCGATTGACGGCCCTGTCGGCGATAATTGCTCGACGAACGTATCCCTCCACACTTTCACCCTTGACTTCAGCCAAAAATGGTTGGAATTCAAGTCGCAGACGTGAGGTTATGCTGCTTAGTGCATCCTCCGGCGGAGTGGTTGGATAGATGCGCCGGAACAGCTGGATTTTCGTGGCTATGAACCTCTCTGTCGATTCTGTGTCCTTTTGTCGTTCACTATTAAATCGCGCTTGACAGTCTGCTATAGCCTCTGCGGACCCAAACCGATACTGTAGGCCATTCGCGAACTTGACCCATGTCATTGTTGCATATCCCAATATTTTCCACCAGTCCTTTGCGGAACAATACAAGTTGCTAATCGCACAATCAACCCACTCATCGTACACTACGCCGTAACGTAAACACCGTGTTTTGCACTGCTGTAGAAACTGGTCCACATCCTCGTGCATGTGTCCACAGAACTCGGGAAGTTTCATTATGTCCCCACTCTCTTGGTGTGTTGTTGCGACAGCTCGACCCGCAGTTGTTGAAGCGCTGGGGGAGGAGTGATAGGGTCTTTGGTTTGTAGCTGGTGATGTATGACCTTGAAGCTGGGGAGAGAGCCTCGATGACACACAAGTTGCACAATCGAACACGCCCTCACCGAACAAGACAAGTTCCGTGGCGTGCAAACATCTGTGGTGGCCTCTTGTTCGACAAGTCACACAAGTGGCCATCTCCTTCCCTTGTCTGTCACATGTTAGCGAGTGACATACTTCGGCCTGCCTTGGCGGGCTGTGGTCGATAAGCTTCTCTATTTTCACGCTTGGGTTCCCCTTCCGGTTCTCCATGGCACATGTGCAGCACTGTTGCTGTACTTCTCCGAAAAGTATATCAGGGAAGGCTGGTAATCTACACCTAACACACTTCTTGCTGCTCATTGTGTGTGATGGTTCAATTTGTTACTAGATCTAGCTCAGTGTATTGTTTCCTGCTGTTGCTGACGTGCTGGCTGTGATGTAGCTGGCTAAACAATGTAACTGTGGCGATCCTGTGGTGAAGTGTCGTCTTCCAGTCCTTCTCTGTGTAGGTTGTACGTAGGTTTACACTGCGATATTCACGCCAAAGCGTTGGACGCCATGACGCCGTGTCCGGTGAGAGTGAGGTAGGAATGGAGCTGCGTCGGAATTCTCTGGGCGCAACCCGGTTAAGCGTGTAGTCGGGAACATGAGGCTCGATGGGTCGTCGTCTGTTCGTGCTGGCGTGCCCCTCTCTTACCTGGCGAGTTGAAACAGCTGCGGATCGTGAAAAAACAGGGAGGATCTGGAGAAAACTACACCTTACATGGACACTTACGGGGCGGTCCACAACCCCATACCCTAGGGCTTTAAGCGAGCCAGTTCTAAACGGCGAACCAAGGTAAAACACTGGGCCGGATAGTTGCATACACGCGTTACGTTTCTCGCTGGACGAATCAGAGTCCCGAAGCACACCACGTCTCTCTCGTTCCTTCCGTCGCGACTGCTGCTTCCAGACTCCTTCTTCATGAGCTGGTAGAGGGAGGGGGCGGCGAAGCCGGGTGTCCCGCACTGGCAGATGGCCGGGATGGCAGGTGTCGCACGTCAGTGTCAAGTTCGCACATGACCTGCCGCCGTCACTGATCCACCACACACACTCAAGTATCACACTTCTGCTATTACCAACTAGCGCACACCTGCCACTGACACACTCTACGAACACCTGCCGCGACTAGGTGCAACTCCACCTGGCCTATGGCCTGGTATGACGACAAAATATATGCGAGGACTAAGAATGTCTATTTGTGGACCTCCCTTCAAATGGTAATTACCAGCATTTCTGGTGTGTATATAAGCTGTCTGGACCTCGTAATAAATGTATGTGAGCATTAAGATTGTGTATTGTTGGTCCTCACTTCAAATTACATTAACCAACATTTGTGATGTGTATATATGTGCCTGGACCTCGTAATAAATGTATGCTGGCCCTAAGATTGTGTGTTGGTGGACGACACATTAAATGGCAACAACCAACATTTCTGATGTATATTTATGTATGCGAGCACTAAGATTGTGTATTGTTGGACCTCGTAATAAATGTATGCTGGTCCTAATATTGTGTGTTGGTGGACCACACATTAAGTTGAAAGGGGAGAATGTGACTGGTGTGATTCAAATCTGCGACGCAGCGTTTGCATGCACTATTTTGTAATGTTTCCGCGCGGAAGTCAACTCCATTTCCCCTACTGAATTGCTTGACTGAAGCCCTGCATCTGCGTCGCGTAGTCAGCCGTGCTGGCTGTGCCACGGGAGAAGCTCGTATCATGTTACACGTTATCAAAGGATGCAAGGACAATTTATCTTTCACAGCTTTGCTGTGGCATATAAAATTTATACGGTACACTCGTTATTGGTACTTATGAAACACCAAACAATTAAACTCAGCCAGCTAATTTTTTAAAAGAAACTAAAATAAGAGGACAGATTTTCATACAACTGTTCTTCATTTACAGTTTACTGTTAGGTATACACTGAGTTTTATAAATGTTTTGTCTTACACTGTATGCATAAAGCCAACATTTCTTCACCAGCGACAATATACTTCATTTCTAACCACGAAGACGATTTCAAATCAAGCCATAGTAGGATATGGTAAAAGAATGTGACTACCTAAAATTTTTTTGGTTTAACGCACAAAATCGATGAAGAGCGTTTAATAGTTTAGTAGCTATATGATTTCCTGTAACACTCTGCAACGTATTTCGTGGACTGGGAAGTTCTGGCCCATAAATTTAATTTCTGTAGTTTTGTAGGGGTAAATTTTTTTAACAAGCACGGAAACCTCTCAGCCTCAGTCACCATCCTTATTTTCCATGGCGAAATGAACGCGTGTTCTATTTTCTTATAGAAGGATATTCATAGGAAAACTTATTCAACAAAGGGACTGCATGTCGTTTGAGGGCCTTAGAGGCATTACTTACGCCCGGCAGTCGCACTTACTGTTCAATAAGTACAAACAATTATAACAATTTATGTCCATAAAAAAATTTGTGCAACACAATTAAAACAATTTTTAACAAGACGGTCAGAACGACTTTACAATATCGGTTAATTTTTTTAAATTTGTTTCTCGTATAAGCTATTGAAATGAAAATTCTGGGCCAAATTAATACATTCCGCCGACACAGCTAGCAACCCATGGATTGGTCATCAGTTTATTTACTAATAGCCCTGCTGGCAAAAAAAAACAGATGTTTTCAGCTGAGTTGGGTCATAAGCAAACTACTTTATAAATAGTATCACTAGGTCTTGCCGGTTATGGTGTACACCAGAAACGTTGAGGGTTATAAAAGAGTCCGTACTTTGTTCATGGTTTACATGTAGCACGTCATATGTGTTTTTAAAAATTCTATCTTCCAATGACCTAATTACAACTGGCAGTGCTTTATAACTTTAGACGTAGCTAAGAACAGGATGACATTGCAATATAAGAGGGGAAAATTTTAATAAAAATAGTACTAAGTTTAATACATATGATTGCAAAATTTCACACACACAAGACTTAAACGCAGGAAATAATTTTAAATAAATATATTTTTAAATATACCACGATTTTAAGTACAGTACTGACTGTAAAGTACAAAATAATTTATTCAACAAAAATATTTGAAAGATTTAACGAAAAAAAAAAAAAATGTGGGGTGCTTGTAATTGATAACTGATGCATTAATAGTTCCCCTAAGGGATTAATTTACAATATTATTGCACTGCAAATGATATGATCTGTTCTGTGAATTTTTCTCAACGACAACTACTCTTTACATTCCTTGTTACTATCTGTTGCATGCTCCCGAGGTTTTCTTCGTTCGATACCTTATACATTGTTTAATAGGAGATTGTTTTGTATTTGTTTAGTCTATTTTAAAAAAGTAATATATTTAAAAAATATATTTAATACATTTCAACAGAGTAATTACTACAAAAACACAATTGTTTTAACATATTTGTTTTGCAAAGAAAAAATGACTACAGTTGTTGAAAAAATTTGAGATTTTTGACCATATAGCCTAATTACTTAAAAAGCACAATCATTTTCAGCATTTTAGCACAACAGAGCAGAACATGAAAATACAGATTTTAAGAAAAATTGAGATTTTATAAGCAAAATAATTACTACAAAAAAACTATGTTTTTTAGTGTATTAGCACGCACAGCAAAACATAAAATGTAACTGCTGAAAAAAAAAATTGAAATAAAAAAATATTTTTTATAAAACGAAGCATTTTTACGGTGACGTAGAAGTCTTTTATTTTATTTGTTAGAAGAGGCAATATTTTCCTACATTTTGCACCTATTCTGCTATAAAAAACTATCTTCGTCCTCTCATTTTATCCAAAAATATGCTCAAATAAATTATGTCTCTGTTTACCCACTACCGAGCGAATTAGCACAACGTTTAGAACATTGGACTCGCTCACTCGCGTAAGGGAGCATACGTGTTTGAATCCTGTCTTTGGTCATCATGATTTCTGTTTTCCATGGTTTCCCGAAATCACTTTGGGCGAATACTGGGATGGAGTCCTTAACGAAAAGTCACGACAGATTCCTTCCCAAGTTCCTTTGAAGTATTGTTGTGTATGTGTTACTGTTTCTAATGATCTTAGCTGTCGACGAGTTGTTAAGCCCACTTGCCTTCCCGTTTTCGCACTCACAATGCTTCTGATGCAAGTACCAATCAAATATGTATTTCTTAAGGGGCTTATGCACCTGATGCATGAACAGTGTTGAAGAGTGCTGTGCTATTCCTATTCTTTTTTATGCGAAAAAGCTGAACTTATTCTAATAAAAAAACACACAGTTAAAACTAGGCTCTAACACTTTAAAAATGCAACATGCTAATTAGAAACATGTTTTTGGAGGCCTCTTAAAATGGCTAAAAACAGCTTTTTTTTAAACAGCTGTTGAAAAAATTCTACCCATATTCGTAAAACACAACATTGGAGGCATGCGTTAGTCTTTATTACAAACTTTTCCTAAGTAAAATTGTAGGGTCGCCGCTTTAAGTCCCATAGGAAATTTTGTAGTAGCAAAACACTGCTCGCCATGCAGTTTGGCGTGCCGCGAATAAAAGCGATGCTGTTACCGTCGAGTGTGGAAAACTGAACCTTATCGCTTCACTGTCTCTGCGCATCAAACGGGTAAAATTACATCAGGTATATAGTCCTCTTAGCCTATATATACTACAATACATACAAGTGTAATTGTATTTATTGTGCTATGTATGTTGTTAACTGTAGTCCACAGGATAAAAATAAACTAATTGTATAGTTCAAATAAGTATATTCCTCATAGAGTATAGAGAGTATCGCACCTGAAGCCATTAACAAATTTCCAAGACGATTAACGATTATCATTATTCGCAGCTCTCTGTCGTTAAATGGAAAGGGAACTAAAATCATCCTTCGCCCCACCACTTCTGACGACTCCGTGTTTTAGTTTAACACAGCACTAATAAAATCGAAAATGTAATTTTGTTGACACTCTTTTTCATAAATGTAACAGAATTTTAATCATAATTAAGAATGCTACACTAAACAAATTAATGCAACATTAAGGAAGCAACTATTTCAAGTAAGTTTCATATTTGATATATGCTACAGTGTTGCTTTCAAACGAACATTATATGAGTATGAATAATGTGGTTGAATTTGACTTCGAAAATTAATCTACTAATATAGAAAAAATCCAAAATTATGATAGGAGCATTTAATTCTTCCTTGTGAATTTATTCTGTTCGTAAATTTTTAACTAGCATTCATCAACTAATAAAATTATACACGCTTTAAAACTAGTGCACTATGAAGATAAATACAAGTATTCGTTATGGGGTCCTTGTAAAGTATAGAAGGAAGTATCATACAAACAATATCATTTCTGTTTTTTTTTTCTGGTTGATGTGGCTTCTACAATAATGCACTGTAATATTTCTCTTTTGGTGAAATACGATATCAAACTTTTTAAATTAGGGCTGGGTAATGGTAGTCTGGAGGATATGTGTAAAATCGTGCATTTTTGTGAAGAAATCGTGAAACTTGGCACAGTTGCTCCTTAGAACTATAAAAGTGATTTAAACACTTCGGGCATCTTGAAAATTAATTTGTGCTGTAATTAGAATCCTTATTCAAAATGTCGGATTTTGTAACCTTATATGGCTTTTTGTCAGGGGTTTACTATTAGAAACAACTCTCAATGGCATTTTCAAAAATGTATTTAGACACTATAAAACATTAAAATAATATGTAAAACAATAGGGAACAGTTTTCAAATTTTTTAAATGTAGTTTAAGAAAAGAAAACGTGTGCTTAACATCTAGAAAAGAGATATTGCAACATCCGAGCCACTTGGAATCAAATTATCTCATTGTGGTTTAAAATTACTGATATTTTAAACTGTTCAGACTAAAGTAATCTCTAATGCAGATTTTCTAATTAATAAAAGTAATCTCAGAAAAATCTGTAAGTCTTAAAAAAATTACTTTGTTCATTTCAGCTCCATCATGTGGTAATTGTTTAGAAGAATGATTGAATTTGTTGGAAATGTTAAAATTAATTCATAATTTTGAAAATAAAAATGAAAAGTTTCAATCCTGCAGAACAAAATAAAGAATATGGTCAATTCATGACATTTATTCCTTTTATCTCTGAGAAACTGTCATTCTTTAGGAAATCAACTTAAAACCAACAAAATAATAAAAATAAAAATTTTAATTATTTTTCACATAAACAAGTTTATAAAGTACGTTAGTAATGAAGGAATTTATATTTTACCTGCTCTTCTTTGGTTATTAGTCGTCATCCCCACATTCTCTGCACTTACTGAGGTTTGTGCATCTCAGCCCTGCCTTATGAAATTTACATCTGTTGCAGCAACTGCGCCAGCTACATTTTATCACTGATCACTGAACACTGAACACTGTATGCCTTTCTTCACACCAATCTTGAAAAGAAACTAGGGATGGTGTGTTTTCAAAACACAATAATTCTGATAAGTTTCTGTGAGCAGGCAGAAAAGTGCAAGGGCAGTAATCTGATAGACACGCTCAGTGCGCTTCACATGAGTCATTCGGAGAAAAGAGTCAGTTGTTCCACTTGAAGCTATCTTAGATTGTTCAAGTGCTGCCTGCCATCCACTTCCCAAAAGAATTTCTCCCAGAGCCTTCAACAAGGACATCTTTATGTGAAGCCCACCCCAGAAGAATGACCATTTTATCTTCACCATAAGAGGACAAACATGACCACTGAATTTCTTTTGCTATTTTGAACAATGGTTGGTCGCATGCAAGAATTTGAATCTGTCCAGGGTTCAAATGCATCACAGCTTCTCTAACTACATCCATAGCATGCTTCATCATAGCTACTGATTTAGAATCTTCAGGAAACGATGGTAGAAGAGCAGATATTGCTGGTTGTTCTGTTTTATAATGGCCGTCCGTTAATAGTTGACTATGGAATGCAGCCCAAGACAATGGTGAATTTTCTCTTAATGTCTCAAGACTACAGTCTGTTAGTAATTTACAGGTACATTCACACCATTCTCTTTCCAACAAATCAACATGTTCAGTATTCACTTCCTGGAAGTCTTTACAAGGAGGAATGGACACAGAAAGAGAACACTTCACTGCAGGAGGACTACTTGTGTAACTGATAAGCAAGGCAGATCATTTCTTTCCATCTCTTACGTAACTGGTCCCGTTTTGGACAATCCTAGGACTTTCTTAATCGGGTTGCTGAAACAATGATATTCCTGTTCCATGAAATGTGCTTTGAGCACTTGTCGAAGAAGGTTGTGGTCTAGATTATCGACTGCTCCCATTGTGAATATATTATACTTTAGGATTGAGGTATCACTGCACCCAAGGTTTCATAATGCTTAATGGCTGTGTTGCCAAGATCAGCTGATAAACTAAGTACTCTATCATACGATACAGGTAAACCCAAAAAATTCAAAATTGACACGATATCTTTGGAGCGAGTATGTGAGTGGATGAAACTGCCAATAAACATAGGCAGTGTTGCAGTGCCAGAATTTTCAGTGCCGGAGCTCTAAGTATTTCAGACCCATTGGTTCATCCATCCGCTCCAATTAAAGCGGGGGTCCGGGGGTCCTCCCCCGGGGACCTTCGAGTTCGAAGGTGCAAAATAAAGCTATTTTGCCAGTTTTACTGGCAGAAATAATAACAAAATTTCTAGCAGTGGCGGAGCTTCCGCTCCTGCCTCAAGAGCAATGGCGGAGCGTCGCACCGCCTCGCTTCGCCCCCTCTACAACACTGAACATAGGAAGTGTTGTCTCTTGACGTATTGTTCTTCTCCTGCTGCACTCCTCCTCCTTCCAAAAGCGTTAAACGTGATTAACTGAGCAATTGACAAAGCAGGTTGTGACTGGTAATCAGGCCCAGACTCGATGTTTGAGCCAATCATAATCATAGCAACCAATACCGTTAGTGTGTGAGGCACAGATTCTTGATGGCAGTTAAGTCAAACGACCCATTGAATGAGGGTCTTGATCTGTTAAGAATTTGTTTTCTTACAATGTGCGCTGCATGAGCAAAAATTACAGCATCTTGTTGGGCATCATAGTCGCAGGCTTTTCGGAGGGATGCACCAATATTTTCTTTTGCAACCAAAATAACTTCACGACCGTCATGCTGTGCTCGAAGATCGGGAAAGTTACTCAAAATTTCATTCTTAAGTCTAGTAGAGTGGATAATTGCCTTACCACCTATCTGCTCAATTTGTTTCGACAGAATAGATTTCAGCCTACTAAGTTGGAAAACGGGAGCTGTCTCTTCATCGTCAATGGTACATCTTATGTATGATATGAGCTCTGCAAAGGCTGTGACGAATGTTTCATCATACTCTACATTTACCTCAGCCACTGAAGATTTAACTCTGTTTCTTTCATGGTTAAACAGTTTTGTAGCACATTCATAATGATAAACGATGTCCTTTGCCATCATATCACCAGCGAATGCCTCCAACTTGGCAATTAACTTCGTATCCTTAAAATTGTAGGCACATAGACTTACTTTAGCGTCGAACCCAAAAGTACTGACCCTATGAGCAGGCCTTTCTTCTGATTCTGGACAGTCGCAAAAGAAACATGAACGGACTTCAGGAGACTGACTGGAGTGTATTCCACGAGTTTTGCATGGGGACTGACATGCATCCTGTCGTTTCTCATCAATTTCTACATCAACATATACTATTGCTTCTTCAAGTTTGCGCTTTCTATTTTCAGTTCTCTGTAACTCAGTTTTGTTGAAACGGAGCCTACGTCTGTCATGAAATTTTGCACTATTGTCAACAAGCGTCCCTTCAATATTCATACAGTTTACCAGTGCAAAGTTATCTGGCAAAACCCCTAATTTTTGAATGGCTTGCAAATTTTCAGCTAGCGAACTGTATCCCTTTTTCTTAAACCTGTTTGCATAGTTACCCGGACAAGTTAAATCTTCATCAGACGGGATCTGGCAGATGAAACAGAGATTCCAGTCTACATAAATAGTTGCCAATGCCGAGCCACTCACTTGTAAGTCATCAACTTCACTCAGTTTCAACTTCTTCATCTTACAAAATCTTCTGTGAATCTGTAATGAATAAAATATAACAATTATAGCCATTATAATGAATGCTTGGTAATATCAGGAGGTGTCAGAAAATATGAGAGGAATAAGTAGAATACAAGATCATTACTACACTAACAACCAAAATAAATTAGTAACAAACAGTTTAAGGAAGGGTATATAATGTAAAACCTTGTAATGGAAACAGCCGAAAATTTCTGACATCATTCAACTTATCTCAGAACTTTGAACTGAGGTGAACATAATTTATGAAAACATAACATTTAAAAAACCAGGAAACTGTAAAGAAATTACAATACTTGTGCTTGAATTAGATTTAAAGCAAGGGAGACAGGGTAATATGAGGTACTTAAACACTATAAGTGTATAATATTGTTGAACTGGGAAGTATTGTAACAAAAAAAAAAAGATTATGTGTTTAATCAACACCGCAATACGCCACTTCCAAAAATTACCTGTGCAACAACATAGTTGCATTATAGGTTGCAAAAAGGAAGTATGTGAGAATAAATTTACATACCTTTACAGAAATGAAATAATTTCATTTCATGAAAGTATTTCTGCGTTGTACGGCGTTTGTGGTCTGGTGTAAACTGGCACACTGACGACGCTGTTCTCGGCAACTTTCTGAACTACATCCACTGTTAGAAACAAACAACATTGTTACAATATCGTAGAATTTACATATTATTAATTGTTTAATTGTAATTAAATTGACAATGAATGGTCTTAATATGTTCAATATGGTTTTATGTAATTGTTTTAAAAAATCGGTTTTCTGTTTTATCATACTTAATTGTGATGTTAAAAGATGTCTACACCAGTGATATTCGGTGATATTTGTTCAAAATTGCACTATGTAGAATATCATATTTTTGAAAATTTTTAAATGAACTTTCAATACTATACGAATTAAGAGCCATCCAAAACTCGCAACTCGTTATTAAAAATGAAAATAATCACTTAATGTATTACAAGATAATACAAATAAAAAGAAGAAGATAAAACACATATGCATTAGCTTGTAAAATAAAACTATCGGAAATAAAAATCGTTTTTAGACAGTTTCATATATATATATATATATATAACGAATACATGCAGTACGATAAATAGGTCATTTATGTTAAAAATCGTTTTTGATACTATTAACATACACTGCAGTATAAAATAACAATTTGTTCTATACTGTATGATGTCGTTACTACTACTGACAACAATGTTTTAGTGATATTCGTCGGGAAAAACACCCATTTTGAAACATAGTGCCTAATAGGGCCTAAATGATTTTTCGAGATGCCCGTAATCTTTAAATAACTTTTTACTGTCTAAGGTACAGTTCTGTCAAGTTTCGCGATTTCTTCACAAAAATGCACAATTCTGTGGTTTTCATGTATATATCCTCCGGACTAGGAGGGCAGGCCTGTATTCAAAGATGTTTGCCTGTATTGCTGCGGGTGTTAGGGGGGGAGGGGAGAGGCTTGGCGGGCTACGTGTGCGTCACTGCAATACCTCGCGTCTGCGACACGCTTAGTGTTTGCACATGTGCAGACTTAAGTTCTTTACAAGAGGGGCAAGGGGAAGTTGAGAGGCCGGCCGTACCCGAATTATAGTTACGGAAACAATCGAAGCTTGCTTCATCGTGTATGTACCTAGACATAAGTGCCAGCCTCCCACCCTCCCGCCTGCACACACACCAGCCCGCCCGGGCCTCATCTTCCCGCATGCTTCTTTCTAGCCATCTGCTCGGGCTCACGCTCAACTACTGATAAACCTGTCTGCTGCTACCCTCCGCGGCCAAGCCAAACAAACAAGATGTGTCCGGCTGTTGTTGCATGTTTGTATTACTTACGTTAAAATAATTTTTTTTAGATGTGGGAGGGTTATACACAAAATATTAATTTTTCTATAATTTACAACTTCGAAATTGAGGGGGAGGGGGGCTATACATGCGGGGGGCAGTACACGAGTAAATACAGTAAATGTATGCAGGCACTAAGATTGTGTGTTGGTGGACCACACATTAAATGGAAACAACCATCATTTTTGGTCTGTATGTAGGTAAGCTGCCTGGACCTCGTAATAAATGTATGTGCGCACTAAGACTGTGTGTTGGTGGACCACACACTAAATGGCAACAACCATTATTTCTGGTGTGTATATATTAGCTGCCTGGACCTTGTAATAAATGTATGCGAACACTAAGATTGTGTATTGGCAGACCTCACTTCAAATGGCAATTTCCAACATTTTTGGTGTATATAAGCTGCCCGGACTCGTAATGAATGTATGTTGGCACTAAGATTGTGTGTAAGTGGACCTCACTTCAGATGGCAATAACCAATGTTGTATGTGTTCGTACATAGACTACTTGGCTCTGATATCAAATAGCATGGAAGCATTTGTGTTTGATGACTAACATCATGTTAAATTCTTAACTATTATATACCGTAATCCGTAATCTATATGCAGCGGACTTTAAATATGGATCAAACCTTTATTGTTAAATTTAACATGTATGTTCTTATTTATTTTTATATTATAATTATCTTTTTAACTTTTGGAATTTAGAAGACAATTTTTTTTTGTGTTAACATGGAGACTTTTGTTTATTACATACACGTTTTTTTGTTGGAAAATTTATTTGTGGGATTATGTCCTATGTATGCATTATGTAATTGTATGTAGCTAATGGTGGCCTTCTAAATATCGCCAAGTATAATGTAAGTAGATATTCAATACATAATTGTATGGAGCTAATGGCTGTCTTCAAAACATTAATTTACTCTATATATATGCATTATTTAACTGTACTTGGCCAATGGCTGTTTTGAAAATATTGTGGGATAATATTTATAAGTATGTATGCTGTATGTAGACAATTGCTGCCTGCTTAGTATTATCGGATATAGACTAATAATTGAATGGGTATATTAGTAATCATTTGCGTTTTTATACCCTGTACTCATTTCTTTATAAATGTTTTGTAATAAGAGTATGCATGAAATTATTATGATTCCTCGCATTACTCTGTCCTCTTATTGACATTTCAAATCCATGGTCCACGTAAGTAAAGCTTCCATCCATGTTCGATTCACCAATTAATATAAAAAGCAAAATTATTTTTGTTTATAAAATGGGGCAATTTTTCTCATCCAGATCTTTAAGTTTTTTTATGAATGCTTGTGATGGTCCTCGCAATGCACCTTTTTTAGGCGGTCTTTGCATCATACTAAAAGCTTTTATTGATGTGTGTGTGTGTGTGTGCGTAAATGCTTGTATGTGTGGGGAAGGGGGCAGAAAAAAGAGGAAAGTTCCGATGTCAGACACACTGTTGTCAGGCGCTCCCAAAAACTTCCGTTCAGCTTAGATGACAACACTGCTATTTGTAACACGAACTGCGTGTTCTGACTGAATAACAGCGGCTGTATGCTGTTTCTTCACGTAGAATAATCGCTGCCGACTGTGCTATACCTGAGTCAAATACACACACACACATCGCACACAGAATAAATGCCTCTGGGAGATACAATAGTGCTGTCTCTTTCGCCCACACACACAACTACGCATGCTTATCTCTGCGTAGCTTTCTACAGCTGGGGTTGTGCGATATTGTGATATATCACATGTGATGCAATATATTTTCAAAAAATCGCATGTGATATTTTTGTTGTGATATATTGCAACCGCAATATTTTGTGATATATTGCAACCGCGATATTTTGTGATATATTGCTGTGCGATATTTTGCGATGTTTATCGTTGCGTGATTTTTTTGCAGTGTAATTTTTGTGATTTTTATTGTAGCGAGATATTTGCAGTTTTCATTGCAGCCCAATATTTGTGATTTTCATCGCAGTGCAATTTTCACATATTTTCTTTTTGCAGCACAATGTTTGCATTTTTTTATCGCACTGTGATTTTTGCGATTTACATAGCTGCTTCATTTTCTTCCTAATTTTATTGAAATTGTATTTTTGACAATGACATGATAGCCTGCATTACGAGGGTAGTCTTCCTAGTTTAACTAAATAGTAAGGTTTAAACTATTTAACTGAGATTAGACAAATCTAGCACAGGGCATGTTATATAATAGGCAACCACCAGGATTACACCAGTTGTCATAAGTGTAAATAGACACAACACAAAAATTAACAAGAATATGGCAGTATTATGTAACTGTTATGGAAACCATTATGTAAGCAGTTTCCATTTAATTTTACGCATATAGTTTTAAAGTAAGCGTAGCTAGGATACTTTCTTTAACAAAAAGTCTTACTGCATTCGTAAAGTTGTGCTATAAGTGTTCATTGGACCTGGCGCATGAGCTGCGCTGTAGCGTCGTACGAAAAGTGGTTTTTTATCTATAACTATTAAAAGTGTTTCTAATGCCTTTTGTATGCGAAAAGAACATACACTTTGAACTTATTCTCTGTCGTTTAAAAACACTGTACGCTTATTAAAAAAACAGGATTGCCATGCTCCTCAAAAGTTGTAAAAATGGCTTATTTTTGACATTGCTGTAGCTGGAAAAATACCAACCATAATGGTAAATTAAAATGATACGACACCTGTGTTGGAGTTAAACACATACTTTCCGCAAATTAAATGTTAGGGTCACTGCTTAAAGTCCCATTGAAAATCACCTTGTACGAAAACACTGTGTGCTAGTTTAGTACACTTGTCCTTCGAAGCGAAGCTGTGTTTAACTCACTATTGGAGTCGACTTATCGTCTTCCCGTTTCCGTACTCAAACTAAAGTAAAATAAAATGTCAATATTACTTTTAATGTATCAAATATCATCAAACCCAGTACTCCTGGTGACTTGGTCAACATGTGTAATATTTATTATTTAGTTTTCAACATATTAATTGTAAAAGGTTGTGTATGTAATGGTGATTGCTGTCATGTCAGTTACCTCTTGCAAGTGTTGTGCAATTTTATGATATTGTGCAAGTAACATAAGACTGTAAAAAACTGCTGAGCTGTTAGTGAGTGGACAGTTATGTTTTGTTATCAGTATCACTGGTGGCATTAACTGCCAGCTGGCATATCTAGATGCTGGAAAGAAATTCAGACATAAAGATTATGACAGCTTTATTACTTGTTCTGTCTCTCCAAAATACAATTTTCGTATTGATGACAAAAAGTTGGGTAGCTTCTCACACTAGTAAACCATTTTTTTTTTTTTTAAAGAAGACATTGTCTTTGTCTATTACACAGTGATACACTAATTTTGTGTAAGATATACTAAACCACTATTATTTATATTTATGTAGTTACTTATTAATAATTCAGTGATATATTTAGGTGCTATAAGTGTGTAATACTTGTACTGATTTAAGCCCACTAGTGTGTGTTGAATGCTTCCTTTTATACATTTAGTTGTGTGTCTTTTTGCATTTAAATATTGTTGGAAAAATGCACTACAGTAAAATGTGAGTTTCGTTGCAAATATTAATTTAAAATATAAGTGATAATTTTTATAACAAAGGTTTTATGTAGTGGTTAGTGAGAGCTTGTAGTAATTTTATTGTGAATCGTTATTCTTTGAATTCTATAGTAGTGCAATAATGTTCGTCGAAAGTTCATAATTTTTCAGGGGAGGACTGTAGTTGATGTAGTTGTTGAGGAACACCCGACCCACCAAACAGCGCTGGAGAGGGGGTCCTCCCCCTTTACGGGTAAATTTGGGTTTCATGCCACAAAATGGTGTTATTTAAACATTGTTCATATTAAAAAATCTTATCTATGTATCTAGTTAGCTGATTTTAATTGTGATTGTTTCTCATAAAACAGTTTCAGTGAAAAAATTTTACAAACACACAATTGAGTTACTTGCCACAAATTAGTATTTAAATACCAAGCCCTGAATACTACATAATTCAGTTATAAAAATATTCTGTATCAGTACATATATGTAAATTACTAATGAAATTATTTAAATCACTTTCACTGCTGCAGTATTTTTATGACTTACAACTCTTTTCACAGTCGGCTACATTACAATAAGCAGAAAAAAAATAGTTTACTTACTGTAGCCTAATTTCTGTTAATGATTGCCGTAAAAATTATTTATTCTTAAACTTAATTTGCAATATGCCATGAATCACTACAGTAAATGATGTTCACATATTTTTTTGATAGTTTATTTTATGCCAATATTCAGAAATAATTGTGTGATTAGTACATACTTTGAAAACAAGTGAAATGAAAAACAATAATTCTCATTTTATCTTTCTCTTATTCACTAGTTGAATGCGGAGGCTTTCATCTTTTTGATACGGGATTAGCAGCGCACACGGAAAGTAATTTTCAGAAGGGGCCTAAACCTCATGAGTTAATTTAATAAAGTTTAAATTTGGTTTTAAGCATTATTACTAGGTTAGACATACATGATTTCAAGCTACAATGACCATGCATACTTAATACACTAATGAAAAATGTTAGATGATCCCAATTTTGTAAGTGTCAAAGTAACAGCGATCCCCTTCACTATAATGGGGAGAAGGGTCAGGGGCCATTTCCTGTATAAATTAGGATTTTAAGGTGCAAAATGATGCAATTTAACCAGTTTCCGTAAGGTAAAAGGGACTTACGGCCGTATCTATAAACGGCTTTCGAGTGACAACCAACTGCTATCCTCATAGAGAAAGCATTGGTGAGCAGTTGGTTGTCATTTGAAAGCAGTTTATAGATAAGGCCCTTAGACTCCATTTAACTATTCTATGTAGTGTAAGTTCAAACATTTCAGAGGTTCTCGGCGTGCGGGTTTGCTTTGGATATCCAGCGTGCTATTGAAGCTTGACTTTTTTACTCCTCTGTCTTTAATCATTCTCGTCATAATTAAAAACAAAAAATTTAATAAACCAATGTTCAATAATTGGCGGTGTGTCTTGGTCATAGAATACAGAGGGAACAGGAAGTTCTAAGATAGCAATATTTGTTTGGATTTGGGGCAGGGAGGAACGTGTCCCCTTCCCTCTCCCTTCTCCACCACGACAGCGATAACAGACAATTAGTATTACCCACAGCCGCTGTGTAACTGATATGACGAGACAATTGTGATAGCGGTGGTCACACAGTCTCCGTGAGTAAATATTAGAAGCTTTGATGTTGTTTTACGTTTAGATATGTCCATTGTGCAGCACTTGCACAGTGTTTAGTGTTTGCAGAACTTCTTCGTCTTTCTGTTTTTCCTTCTTGGGCAAAAAGCACAAATGCCTTCTGCTGGTGGATTTTCACTTTCTTGTTGAATTTGGATTCCTGGTAGTTTTGTCACAGACCTTCGTAAATCTAGTGGAAGATTAGGAATACTTGGACGTTTGATTAGATGTGGTTTCATAAGTGCCAGAGCTAGATTCTTCAAGTATGTGTGCCTTGCCATTTTTTCATTATTATTTTCTCTGAAGATTATCTGACTATTTATCCCTGCAATGTTGAGGAGGGATAAAAGACTGTAAGAGGCCATCTACAACTTATGTGAGACACAGAATATTGTCCTTTCAGCTCATCTACCACATTAACTCCTCCTTTGGTCAAATTGTAGAAAGTCACAATCTCGGGTTCTCTTTTCTCTCCTGTATCGTCATCTATTCTGTCATCAGAATGCATTGTGGACAATAATAACACGTTTTTATTGTGTCGTGGAACATACAATACCAATATACCTGATTTAGAAAATCCGAACATGCTGCTGCAGGCAGGCCTGATTTTCGTATTCAAAAACAGTGGGGGTATTTCTTTCTTGTTCTTGTATAATGTTCCCACAATGGCAGTCTTCTGTTCAAGCAATTCCTGAGCTAGGGGAACAGACGTAAAATAATTGTCCATTGTAATGTTTCTACCTGTGTTCAATATTGGAGCTGCAACACGTTTCACAACACTGCTTGCAGCATTGTCCACTTTGTACGGGCCATCTGGTTGCTTTCTGGCATAAATTTCTAGATAAGATGTATAAAATGTACGGGCATCAACAAGGGCATAAATTTTTATGCCATATTTGGCTGGTTTGTTCGCGATGTAAACACTAAATGAGCATCGGCCTATAAATGCATCCAGCATTTCATCTATTGTTGAGTATTCTCATTCTGATAGTTTGATTTACAGCGGAAGACGAAATCTTCGAAAATAGCTCGAATAGCTGCCAGGTTGTGAGCTGTTCTGCGAATATGCCTGTCATTTTTGTCATCGAATCTCAGATCACGAAGAAGAAGGTTAAAATCTTTTCATTGACATGGTAGCTCTGAAACGTACTGGACAGGTTCCATCTTCAACCCAAAGTTCTTCTAAATTGGTGTGGTGAGCATTCTTTATTCCAGCCATGTACAGTAAACCTAATAATGCAGACAACTCTTCAAAATTTGTCTCAGTACAGTCTCTTTCACAACTGTAATTTTCGCAAAACTGTTTCAAATAAATATCTGTATTATGCACAATTTCTTCAATTGTACTATCAGGAAAAGAAAGTTTCCAACAGTCAACAACTGTTTTTGCTTCCCTTGCCATTCCTTTTACCCCTGGGAGATGAGTTACGATATTATGTGGCCTAGTACGAACATTTGGTTTTGGAGGATGCATCAACCAACGTGTTTGTTTATCTCTTCCTATTTATGAAACACCCTCATTGTGGTCTTCTTCAGGCTCAGAGTCACCATCACACGATTGTTCTGTATCTGTTTCGTGAACAGTGTGCTCACTAGCTCTATCACTATCAGAATTCGATGCTGCATCATCAGTATTTGTTGTGTATAGTGATGATGTGCAGAGGGATGTTGTGTGATGGGGGTTGGCAGTCGTGGACATGGACTAGAGGCGAGTGGAAGCCTGAGAGATGTGAATGTAATGAATTATTAAAAACGTGTGAAATGAAATAAACAAGAAACATACAAAACATGGCGCAGTCGTGTGATGCGATCCTACGCTTCAGATTTCATTATCTTCAAGCTAGATAAACTAGTTGTTTTGTGTATTTTGTGCAACTGAAGTGTGCGGACAATGGCTGATACTAACAAACCGAGTGCACTAGATCTAACCGGCAACGTCAGCGAGAATTGGCGCAAGTTCAAACAGAACTTCGAAATTTATATGCTAGCATCCGGGAAATCGGAAAAAACGTCTGCAGTTAAG
>PNEQ01094742.1:0-57605 GCA_003012365.1 Medauroidea extradentata
TAATTCGAGCTTGCAGCCCTGAATAGGAACCTGACATGTTTGCTGCGTTATCACAGCTTTGGCCCCTGCAAAACTTTATGTCCAATTCAAAATCTGAAAGACATTTCATTACTGCTTCTTCTAAACATTTAGACGAGTGCAAAAGTTCAGGTAAAAGGGTAAGCAGACGTTCTTTTGGAACTGCCTCTGCCAAACAGACGTAACGTAGAACTACTGCCAGCTGGTCAGTGTGAGAACAATCAGGAGTCGAGTCAACAATGAGGGCATAGTACCGAGCACTTTTGACTTCTTCAAGGATTTTCTGACGTACACACTCTGCCATAATTTGGATAAATTCGTTACAAGTTGCAGCAGATAAGTATGATACATGTCCTGGACCTTTATTTCTGTATTTCGCAATATGTTGCGCAAGGAATGGGCCATATTCACTAAATAACAAGCAAACCTAGAAACAGGCCATTGGAGGTAGACCTGATACACTCATTATCCCCCTGGAAAGGTAAACCTCTAACTGAAAGAAATTTTACAACAAACACTACTCTTGTTAAGACATTTCGCCAGTATTGAACCTCATCTTGACACTGTGTTGTTAAGGTATTAACACTCGCCGTCATTGTCTTTTGCCTAGTTATGTATGTGAGAATGTTACATATATGGTCACACGACTTTTCATGTTGTTTAACTAATTCATTACTGTTCTTCCAATCATTGAACCCAGTGGAAAAATTAGTTTTCTTGTTCCTTGGTTGAAACAAGGAGCATGGAACACAAAAAAACTTTCCCTGTTTTACGAGAGAACAACAGCCAGTCTCTTACGAAATTATCACCGTTAGGCAGCGTACCTTTGAACATATTAACCGATAGAATACGTTTGCAGTCATTATAAACACGCTCAGACCCACTAAAATCTGCCAAAAGATTTTGTTTTGGAGGATTTTTAAGCACATTTTCAATTTGAAAAGGAATATGCAGATTCCATGTTGCAGGGTCTTCTAATAAAAAAGTGTTGGCTGGTACATCAGAAATATCACACTTTTTGAACTGATTTTCCTCCTTCAAACTTGTTTTCGTCTTGCCGCACCACTTTTTCTAAATTTAAACTAACCGGTACCTCTTCTTCATTATTCAAATGAACATTGTTGGGTTGTTGTCCGTCTTCATATGACGATGTTGCAGGATTCTGGTTCTCATTACAACAACTTGAAGTAGAGGCCATAGAAGCTGGTGTAAAAAATGATTTTATTTTGGGCACTTTCTTTAATGTTTCTTGTTCATCGTTCTGTTTTTTCGCAGCATGCTTACGAAACTCCGCACCACTTAACTTCTTACTCATAATGGAAAAACCCACTATAAATAATTTAAGTTGAACGCAACCAATTTTAACAAAAACCCCTATAAACACAAGTGTTTGTAAAACTTGTGACACAAACACAAAACATTGATATATTACTCCTCACGCTACCGCAGCAAACTGCGCTGTGCGCGATTGTACGGACGAAATAACTAACGATATTGCTAATAGTTTCAAAATTTCCCGCTAGAATTCGCAGCAGGCCACTGTCAGCTGTGGAAAGTGGAAACTAACGTGAGCGAATATGCAAGCATAACTGGTGGACGAGATAATAGCCGATTTTCTTTCTCTCTTTTCTCTTTAATATTTTTTCTATGCAGTAGTGTAGTGGGTACGGGAACTGGGAAGATAGGGCGGGATTAGAGTGAGGGTGCAAGAAATACATAAAAAGGGAGAAATTTATCAAGCAATTTTTCTTTAGTTCTTCTTGTGGGTTGCGCCCCTTCCAGACTGCCGTCCTGGGCAATTGCCCAGTCTGCCCAGTTATAACACGGGGCCTGGTCAGAACTGTTATATAACACCAGATAGTGTTGTATTGTTTTGGTAAGCAATACTTATATCCACAGCCCTACACAACAAAGCACGTATTAAAAAACTTTAGCTTCATACATCTTTATATCTTTATACATAAATTATTTAACTAGATTCAGCAGTCCACAGATGGCTCATACATTCTCTGGGCAGTTGCTGTGGTCCTGTAAATAACACAGTCAAACAGAAACGCACAAATATCAAAGGAGGAAAATAGTATGTATACGCTACACTGAAACCCAGTAGGCTGTAAAATTTGCATGCAGTAAATAACTAAACTAACAACTTAGTCATGAAAAATACACAGCAGTAATGTGAAAACTGAAGATCATAAAATTTTTTCTGCAGCCTGTATTGTTGCTCCTTTGTGGGGTTTTGCAAAGTGCTTGATTGAGGTGAGTCCCCTCGCCTCTCACCGTCGGGATGCTTGGTTAAGGTGAGTCCCCTCGCCTCTCACCGTCGGGGTGCTTGATTGAGGTGAGTCCCCTCGCCTCTCACCGTCGGGGTGCTTGGTTAAGGTGAGTCCCCTCGCCTCTCACAGTCGGGGTGCTTGGTTAAGGTGAGTCCCCTCGCCTCTCACAGTCGGGGTGCTTGGTTAAGGTGAGTCCCCTCGCCTCTCACCGTCGGGGTGCTTGATTGA
Source organism: Medauroidea extradentata (assembly GCA_003012365.1). Taxonomy (NCBI): domain Eukaryota; kingdom Metazoa; phylum Arthropoda; class Insecta; order Phasmatodea; family Phasmatidae; genus Medauroidea; species Medauroidea extradentata. The sequence continues at coordinate 2,523 of PNEQ01094742.1, forward strand.
GGTGAGTCCCCTCGCCTCTCACCGTCGGGGTGCTTGGTTAAGGTGAGTCCCCTCGCCTCTCACCGTCGGGGTGCTTGATTAAGGTGAGTCCCCTCGCCTCTCACCATTATGGGTCCTCACCTAAAACCTGGTGAAAAATAAATGTATATATTTGTAAACACTCATTTTAGGTTTGGTAATTGAACAAAAAATATCCTCAGTCTCAAAACAAATATACAGACTGTTTACGACAACGTAAATAATGTTATTACTCCGTTTCAACAAAAATTTATTTTGAATAATGAACAAGGCCTGTAATCAGACCTTGAATGCATGACTTCACCTCGGATGCTAATTGCACTTAAAATTCATCTATCACTAACATCCCTCTCTTCTTTAAAAGTGCTCCAGTCCTTATCTCCCTAACTACCTCTAACATGTCTTGCATCAACTCACTTGTAATCCAACCCTTTATAGGGAATATGTCCTAAAAATATAGGGTATATTGACTGCACCAACATCGAAAAAATTAATCAATTGCTGTCTGCAATGTTTTGACAGCAAATTTTAAAGCAATAATATTATTATAGAAATATGTGTTTCTAAATTTTAAAGTTTTTTTATACGCAAATATACTGAATAATATTTATTATTTCTTTCTTTCTTTATCAATCTATTAAGACCTTTTACGGTAAAAACCAATAGGCTGTCAGGTTGATTCTTACAGTAAGAACAATCTCATAGAAGCATTTACATAAGCTCTTAGGCTACAAAACTTATACAAGTGGATTCAAATATTCTTCCTCACAATAATAAGGAATTGTCCATTAAATATGACTTAATTTTATTCTTAAATAAATTTCTATTCACATCAAATAGATTTTTAATACTTATCACTTAGTAACATATTAAATACATATCCTGTTAAATACAGGAACCCTTTCTGAACAGTTTTGAACAATTGCAAATAACTAGAATATTTTTTAACCAAATGCTTTGAAAAAAATTTGAGACTGTGTAGAGTCATATGATAAACAATTTTGCAGGAGCTTTTTTTTTTAAATATTGTACAGTTTCCTAGCAACAAATTATTTTGCTTCATTTTGGCTAATTTTGACAAAAAAAAAAGTAATATTTCAGGGGCAAAAATTAAAAAATTGGTTTAGTATACTGCAACAGAAAACTATACATACAAAAGATGATATATAAGTGTTAAAACTGCCGGAATGAATTTTCGATATACGTATTAATTTGCGTTAAAAAAAATATTGTCAAAATCACTGCAAAAGTAAAGAGCGAGGCCTTAATATAATTTTTGCAACTTGAATACCTTTACACAGGGTTCTTACAGCAACATGCAATTAAAATTCAAGGAATTTTCAAGGACTGTCTACCAATATTTCAAGGTCCGCAGTAAATTATATTCGATACGCCAAATTTTTATTCGAATTTTTAAGGTTTATTTGCAATATTTCTATTACAGTTTCCTCCCCTCACCAATGATAAATGAACCAGAAATTTTCAATTTCATTTAAAATTAACACTTTCATATTTAATGAAACTCCTTCATATTTATTAAAAAGTTTCATGAAAATAAATTACACTGAATCACAAAATAAGTACATTTTAAAGAGAGACATTTCATTTTCATAAATATTCAGTCTGTTACCGGTTCCAATGCAAACAATTATGGCTGATGAAATGCTCCTGCTTAAGTATTAGCACACATTAGAGTATTTTATTCCCAATTCAAGATATTAAAATTACCTCTAATCACATACTGTAACTGAATAAATAAAAAAAAGTAAGTAAAGTGAAATATCAACAGTCACTAATTACGCAACGTACAGTGCGAGATCATTGGTACATAACACCGCTTCAGAAATGGTCGGGCAACTTTGACTTGAAAAACGTGGGAGACATTAAGCTTTGCAGCATGCACTGCACGCTAGTTTCTCCCATACCTGACACACAATTAATTTTTTAAAGCTCTTTAGTTTCCTTTTTTGCTCCTCTTCTCTTCCAAAAAAACTTTGCCATTAAACTCTATCAGTTGCAAATTACTACTTGTCGCGATCACATAAAAAAAAACACTCTGCATAATCTAACGTGCTATGGTATGCCAGAAAGTGTATCAACTTCACAGAGACTGCAAAACGTCTGTTATCGAGTAAATTATATTACAGAAATAATGCGTCGACAATATGGTTTCATATTTCTGAGAAAGGATTTTAATGTTAGGAAAATAGCTAGAATATTAGGTACGTAAACCCAAAATCCAAGGATTTTCAAGGACTGGATTAAATCAAGGACTTTTCAAGGCCTTTTAAGGACATGGTCAAATTCCCGGACTTTCCAGGATCGTAAGAACCCTGTTTACACTATCTGTAGAAATCCTCCAAAAATTATTCCAAAAGCCATAATCACGTGAAGGTAAGAAAAATAAATATTTTAATTTGCAGAATAATTTACTAGGTTGCACCATTGTTCTCACAGTGAAACATACTGTACTGAGATTTTATACTACAGTAGACTCCCGATTATCCATGTGTGGATTATCCGATTTGCGGATTATCCACACAAAATATTTCACTTTAAATAGCAAAAAAAAAAAAAGTTTTTTTTTAATATATATATATAAATACCCTCTGTGTTTACTTGTATAATGTTCACTAACATGTTATGCCCGCAACAGTATTTTGAAAGGCTTGAAAAATTTAGGTCATTTTCCAGCAGGCGAAACAATTAGTTCCACGCATGAATATGTTAACGAAAAATGTCCCGCGTGCCGCACATGAATGGATTGAAGAGATTTATCCTTTTATAAATGAGATATCCATGATTTTTTTATTTGTGTTTTTAGATTATTAGCGCATATCCTCTAGTCATAAATGGTAATAATCGAGCATCTACTGTACTGTATTAACTTGTTGTCTTTTATTGCAGGAATTAATTTGACTATTTTTTTTCTACTGAGATCTAAGAAAGGGTAAAAGTGGATTATCCGCAATTTTGGATTATCCGAGGCATCGGCCCCCTCCATTAGTGCGAATAATCGAGAGTTGACTGTATTTCAGACACGTGGTTCTCGTAATTCAATGATTTATCAGTATTAGAGCCCACGATTTTTGGTGAAAAGAATTCTGTAACAATTTGTTTCAAAGCCTTATTTGCACATATGCAACTCTACTTCATGGTCAACGATTGGCTGTTTTAAATTCTCAGTGTCTCAGGGTTTTACCCGCAAATCACAGATGTGTGGTGTCGCAGTACCCTTGTTCCTGTAGGCACATGTCCAATAAGCCACGCCTGTGCAATTTTACATTCTGCCAATAATCAAGAAGCAGACCTGCAGATGTGCACGTAAGACATTGAAACAAACTGTTGCAGAATTCTTTTTCACCAAAAATCATGTGTTCTAATCAGTATGTATTCCTAAAAATTTAGTCGTTGATAATTATATAATTCCTATTTCTTTTGTTAGCATTGAATGGAAGACAGGAGCGTTTCTTTTCAAAGGAAATTGAATAAAATGAGATTTTGTTTCATTTTCTTTTTTTTTTTTCCTTTTTTTTCTTCAAAATTTAATGTCAGTTTATTAGTCCTGAACCAAGCCTTCAGTCTACAGTACTTACTCAGTACAGATATTTTCATATCAAGTTGTACTATGCACACAACATTGACTGCACTGAATCAACCGATTTCAGGATGCTGATGCCGAATGTCGCGAGGTGATATCTTGCCTAGAACATGGAGATCAATTTCCGTATCGTCTGGCTGAGAAGTTGCTGCACTATGTAGGCCGAAGAGGCAGACTTCGTCGTTTGGTTGTTCCTTTGTCTCGTCTGCCTGAACTTGTCATATTTTTATTCTTCTGTTTTTGGAGGGCATTTGAGACGAGAGGGTACGTTGTAGAAGATTAGTGCTCGTTTTTATTGGTCATATATGTCTCGGGACGTGAGGGTGTTTGTGAACCGATGTGTAGAGAAGGTGATTTATCGCGAGAATGTTTTCTGCAAGCGTATTCTGCAAATCAGTGTAGCGTCCTGAGTCATGTATTGTTGGCCGACGGTTGTGTGCCACGGTGTAGTTCTTTACAGACGAATCACAGACTTCCAGTCATAGCGCACCAGAGTTATCATTGGCCCAGTCAAATAGGGTCTCGCCAGTAACGAACTAATAGCGTCCGAAATGAATATATTACATTGAAGCTTAGCTATCAGTCAACTTTTCCCGCGATAAATCACCTTCTCTACCGATGTGTATTGTGTCATCGAGCTAAGGCTGCTCGGAATTATAAGGTGGGCCTTTACTCTGTGGATGTAGTAAATTATTGCTGGGAAACTTGCATTGCGATGTGTTTGGGCCTTCGACTCGCTCATTGAAGGAAGCTTGTTTTTTTTCCAGCTATTATGCACATTGCTGTTGCGGCACTGTATGCATTCACGATACTACTTCGGAGCTGGCGCTTGGCCACGTCATACTCCTATACATTGTGAGCTGGACTTTGAGAGCTTCACAGCAGTGCTTTCCATTTGGTTCTTCTTCATTGCTCTCTCCAATTCCCCGCCCCTCCATACACAGACTAGGGGATTGGGTAGAGAGGGTTATGCTGGGACGATTCCTGCCAGTGTGTTAATGGCATATTGTATGTGGATTTTTGCTACAAACTGTGAACTGATGATGTGCGCCTATGTAAGCCTCTGTGGGTTGTAACATTGTTGCGACCTACGATTCAAACTCCCCACCCTGGCGTGGGCCATGTTCGGGTCCCATCGGAATCGGAAGTGTTCGTGTCTCTCTCCTCTGTTTGCCTGTCACTTCCCTCCTTCCCTTTCTCCTTTTTAGATACCTCCTTGCCTCGCCACGTCCGACTAGTCAGTGTGTGTGCGCCACGGCTGGAGTGTTAAGACGGCTCACTCTCTCCCCCTTCGTACCCCGTCGGCTTGTTCTGTTTGATTTGATGAGTTATGTTCAGTTTTATTGGTTTTGTTGCTTTCGTGATTATCATTGTTCTTTAAATCATTCTTATTCTTTATTTGTTGTCGGGCCGACGGCTTACAATGGGGCACCGAGTTCAGATTAATGGGTTTGTGTAAATTTAATTTTTTCAAATTGTAAAGAATTAATTTTTGTAATAGCTCTTGTAACATCTTGATGAATACACATACTTAATATCTGTCTCTGCTAATGTTTGCAATTAATTTATTTATTAGTAACTGCACTTCTGTGCTTGTGGTCCTCATAATGTGCATTTGAACAACCTATCGAACCCTTGCTTATTTTGAAGTTTCCGAGGCAATATACGGACTCAATATTCAACAACATGTACTATAGTTTTGCCATAGCACTATTATGTTAAGATTACTGATTGGGAAATGTGAAAGGTACTGGGTTTGATTCCAAACACCGTCTGGGTGTAAATTTGTATTAGTTTAGAATGGCCACTGAAAATTGGTCTAAAATATCTGTCATAGAATTAGCTCAGTATAAAGGAAATTTACTTTATCATATAGTATAAACAATGACAGATTTGTTAGGCACAGTGGCATGGTGGGGTAGGTGCCAATTTGCCTAATATTTTATAAAAATTTGAATGTATTTTTTTTAACTTTAAAAAGTTGGTTAAAGAATCGAGCTGCTGATAATTTGCATACTTTAAGAAGTCTCTTTCCTTACACTCATTAAAACACAATAATATGCAGTAATTTACATATAAGTATTTAATTTGTAAACTTTTTGCTATTATAAGGTTGAACTGTCATGTCATATCAAGTTTTAAAATAAAGTTTATTATTTAGATAAATTTATTTTCAAACACTTAAAACAGCATACTAATATGAAAACATGTACATTACTGTTCAATTAATGTACTTGTTGGAACTAACATTGAATAATAATTTTAAAGAAATATTAAAATAATAACTTCAAGAAATCATTTTTCAAACTCTTCAAAAGCAGAATAATGTGAAATAAAAATAATATTTGTGTTACCATACAAATATTGAAATATAGTACTACAAGGAATCTCTTTCCTACAATGTAAAGGGACAGCGGTTGGCACAGTGGCTACAGCACCACCAAGGTCATCCAGGTTCGACCCATGGTAGGGTCGGTCCTCACATTTTCCATATGGGATTCGTTCCGGATGATGATGGTGGGTTTTCTCAGGGCTCGTCCATTTCTCCCAACATTCTTATGCTGCTCCATCACCACATCATGACACCTGTCGCCAGCGCTTAAGGGGTATATGGTCCCACAATCTTATAGCAGGTTTCCGATACTAGCACATCTGTTGTGTGTTTAGAGAATCATTCTCTTCATAGCTGAAACAGTTCCGCAGAATCACGTAGGAGAGCAGCACACTCGCATACTTGATTACATGGTTTTCGCCAACGTCTCACATCCCCACCCACTTCTTGCATTTCATTGTCACATCTTTTCCCTTGTTACTCTTTCCTAACTCACACCCCTCCCTGGGGCAGTTACCGGTCTCTTTCCCTCACACCATTCCTTTCATAGGCTGTAGCATTGTTGCCAAACTAGGCACATTCACGTATAGTGCGCACGCCAGCTCTGAGTCCCTGGTGTGTATGCATTGTCCATCAGAGCTGGCACGCGGACAGTAGCCAAGTAACATTCCGCGTTCAAGAATTTGGTGTACTATATGCCGTTTCTAGATCCTGTAAGTGTTCAGCAAAAATGTCCAAGTTATGAAGGGACGAAAACGTACCAAACGATCCAAATTACTAAACAGCCTAAACATGTAAACAGAAGTAAGCAAACGTTACAACTTCCATAAGTGGATGACAATAGTACATCATTAATGGAAACTATGAAGACGGTTAAAATATTTTGTTAAATAAATTTTTAGAGATAGTATTTCAAATTAATTTAACGTTCCTATTTTTTGTTACTATAGGAGATTAAACTCGGTCGTTACAGGAGCTTTTGTCATACAACGAGTAGGAAACTTATATAAACTGGGATGCTGGCCTGTGATGGTTTCCTCTGCCAGTTTCTGTCATTGTGTCAAAGTTGTGTGACGCCATCTCTAATGACCTCGATGTCAACAAGACGTTAAGCCTTATATAAATTGGGTTCAGTCCCAGTGATATTGCGTGGAATTTTCGCTGCTGGGAATTCACAGACCTGTTCAAAGGGCACATATATATGCATTACCCCTTCCCAAGCATCAAAACTTGTTGAAATAATGCAAATTTAGAAATATCGAGCACATTTCATTAGATTTATATGACTTCTGATTAATTGGTTTTCTCCTTCAGTACTGTATATGGCATGCACTTATTAAGTCGTATGGAATTAAATATTAACAATTTTTTTATCTAATAAAATAGAAGTACAGAACGTGTATACATACATATAACATATATATACCATTCGTATACGTCTGAAATGTTGATTTAGGGACTACTTACAATGTGGAGTGATTATTTGAAAGTCAATTTAAGCAAAAAATGTATCAAGAAGCACATTTCAATTAAATATTTTCATGCTGGTGACGATTGGCATAGTGGCTAGGGGCAAGTTTCATAAAACTACAAGTCTACAAAGTTACAAGAGAATTCACTTGTAACTTGTAAAAAATTGGTATTTTCTGTTTCATAAAGCTACAAGTCAAAACTGGTTGCTACAAGTGCAGTTGTACAAGTCACAAGTCTTTTTTACAAAACTAGTGGTGACTGTGTTTCTCAAAAATACTTGTACGAACAAACACTTGTAAGTATGGCAATATTTTATACAAGTCTTGCGGCCTAGGTAAAAATATTTACAAGATCGAATAGATGAATGATGGAGTTTATACTTAATGCCGAGAAAGTTGTATTTATATTATATGTTTTCAGTTGTTTTTAAAACCATTAGTTATATGAAACTTACTGTATTTACTGAAATTGATATGGAAGATAGCACTCATAATTTAAGGTTAAGAGATAACAACAGCTATTCAAATAAATATTTACTGCATTTTTGTATCTTGTACAAATATGTTTTGTTTTGAATACCTTGTGCAGTAATAAGAATATTAAATCAACACTTCATATTGTGTATAAACAATATTTGAAAATATATTAGTTCATTTTCTTCAGTTCCTAACCTACATGTTGTAATATATCCAAGCACCCTCTGAAGTAACTCATTTAACAGCTTAGCTTTTCATCACTAGCACAATCATGATAGTAACATGAAGCAATCACTTATAATCACATATTGCGAATCACTGCTTTATAAACACAATGAAGATTTTATTAGATCTTGAGAAATGTTTAGAAGCATATATTGGATATTAGAATTTAGAAGATTATAAACAGTGCAGAATTATCGGGTAGGGATGACTGTAATAGAAATAATATTACACAAGTTACAGACTTTATCTGCAAACATTTTGGAAGATTAACTATAATTTTTTTACTAAATTATGAAAGTACTCTCTAGTATTTCTCATAACAAAGCCAAGCTGGAACAAACAAATATCACAGACATAGAACACAAAATATAGTAAATTAAGACATAAAAATTACACATGATTTGTAACCAGAAATTTTATTTTACAAGTCGAAAGTTTTTCTTTCAGAAACACTTGTAAATGAGACTTGTAAAGATTATACTTGTAACATGTAGCTTGTAGGCTTGTAGTTTTATGAAACAGGCTCCAGAGCTTTTTGCCTCCCACCACGGTGATCCATGTTCGATCCCCGGCAGGGTCGGTCCCCGATTTTTTGAATGTGTGAAATGTGGCAGGCGTTTCCGTTGTCCAGCAATATTTTTATTTTTGGGAAACCTCCACTTCCCCGGCACTTCGCGTTTCGTTGCTTTTCAATTCTGCCATTGAATACCATTTCCATGCAATATTTTAGGGGAAATGAGCACGACTGTCTTGGATTTTCAAAATTTTCCATGTAACAAGTTGTCGAGAAGGCTAACTACCCACTTTTGTGACCTTTTGTACCCTAAATATTATTTTCCTACTCATTTTACAGTGTTAGATAGTAAATTACCTTAATATTATGTGAAATTTGCTGGGATATATTAAATATTATGCTATTTATTATTTTCGAGCAAATATCCAACAATATTTATTATCTATCTGTACAACGCAAAAATTATATAAAGTAATGTAAAAAAAATGTATACGCCTTTTTGAAAGCTTGTACAGGAAAAGTGTTGTAAATCAAAGCCTGCCATGGGCCATCGCCCTTACATATTTATTTTGAATTATTTATAAGTGAACTCTAATGAATAAATTCTAGCACTTTATCCAATTTTGTCGATGAAGTCGTAAAAAAGCATTTACATAAAAATGAAACGTCTACTAGACGGAAGTGTGACGCGCATAGAAAATTTTTCGTTCTGCAAAAATGAAATATGCCATGTTATTATGCAATTCTTATTTTACAGCTTAAATATTCATTTTATGTGGACTAGATTGTTATTATGAGAAACGTATTCATTCCCGGGCTAACATTTAAATTATAAACTGTGTCTCTGTTTCATCATAATTGGTATTTGCAATTTGATTCTCTGACGTTGGCCATTCTATTCATAGAATATGGGCTCCTATAAGAAAGGAATTTCTTTGTTATTTAAACACGACTAAGTTAAGTTCGTTGACCTGAATTTATCCTTACCAGCATTGTTCTGAGTTTGTAATGATAAATCACAAGTTCTACAGAAAATCAAGAAACAAATGGACGGTAAGACTGTTGTAATTAACTTCGTAAAGGATATTCAGTTGTTGTTGATGTTGTTGTTGATGTTGTTGTTGATGTTGTTGTTGTTGTTGTTGATGTTGTTGTTGTTGTTGATGTTGTTGTTGATGTTGTTGTTGATGTTGATGTTGTTGATGTTGATGTTGTTGATGTTGATGTTGTTGATGTTGTTGATGTTGTTGATGTTGTTGATGTTGATGATGTTGATGATGTTGATGATGTTGATGATGTTGATGTTGATGATGTTGAAGTTGATGTTGATGTTGTTGATGATGTTGTTGTTGTTGTTGTTGTTGTTGTTGTTGTTGTTGTTTTTTTTTTAACTTACTATTTGACAATATACTTGAGAGTGACTTAAAAGAATACAAAATTTCACAGTGAAACTGAAAGTCCGTTACACCATACAATTATCTTTTTTTGTGAAATTGTGTAGAGTAAGAAATAAAATTGTTTTTAAACAATACGAAATTTTGCAATATTTATGCCAGTACTGCTTCTACACATAGTGGTGTCAGTGAGTTGTAATTGGTTAGAAAGAAAACAGTATTATTACTGTTATACTTAATTCACATTTATTTCGCGTTGTTGATTTGACCATAGATGTTTTGGAAACTTAACGGATGGCTTAACCCACAGTAAGTGAAAATATTGTGGCCGTAAAATGTTTTAATAATGTTTGTTTATATATATATATATATATATATATATATAAAATTTTTTTTCTTTGCACTTGCGGGCAATATGCAGCTCAGATATTTCCATGATAATTTAGTATGTACGGGGTACTTTTGCATCACATTCCTAGGTCGTTGAGTAGCGTGTTCGCGTCCTGGTTTCAACTACGCAGCTGGTGTAAATTGTCACTCACCCCTCCTCCCTCTTCGTGACATTTGGCCAGCAACAATTTTCGTATGTTATATGTGTATCACTATCACACTGTCATTACCTTTTCAGAATTAACTGTAACTAAGGTAATATTTAGTTATATACCTATAACTTTTAAATGCCCTTAAAAACCTTTTTTTCTCTATATAAATGTTATACACACAATTTCAAGTTATTAGGATTTTATTTTGATAAATTAAGGATAGAGTTATTTCTTTATTATTTTCTCTCGGTGATAAAGCATTTCCTATAGGCCCTATTGATTCTAGTATTTTGATTTGTTTTATATAAAACCAATTTGTTTGATTAAATTTTCCAGTGCTCTGAAGCAGTCATGCGGAACTTTGAGAGTTTATTTGAAAAGAGTGCCACATACACTACACTACATAAAATCTTATGTTACTTATACGAGTTCTTAAATGGCAAACTAATTATTCTGTTTAGTAAGGAACTCTTTTCAAACAATGTAGCCATGGGAATCGGCAAGGGCCTGTAATAAGGAACCATTTCAGTATTCACCTAGTGAGATTCCGGAAAACCCTGTAAAATTGAAATCAGAATCAAACACGTCCTTCCAAACACAAGACAAATTTTATTCCACCACACTACTTCAGTCGAGAAGCAGCAGAGATATCTATAAGCGATGGTGTGTTGAAGAAATTTAAAAAAGTGAGTTAACTAAAAATCAAAGGAATACTGGTAAGTGATGATAACTTTGCAAAACTTGAAGGAATCGCTGCCAGATAATTGAATATAATTGAGATCCGTCTGCTGCAATGACAAACAGCTCTAAAACAGCAAAAACTGATACAATTTGTGTACGTTCTATTCAATGACAGTGACAGTGAGGTAGACCTATCGTAAAACAAGTCATACAGAAAGAAGTCGTAAAAAAAACTATCCTTAAAACTTGACAGACTTTCTTGTACTGTTTAATACGTTCAAATACCTAGCAGTCACATTCTAAAAAATGTGAAAATTCGTGAGACAGATTTTACTATAGCAATGAAGTAAATGTGAGATACCGAGCGAGGTGGAGCAGTGGTAACACATTCACCTTACATTCGGGAGGACCCGGGTTCGACACCCGGATCTGACCGTTCTGATTTCAGTTTTCCAGGGTTTCCATATCACTCCAGGCGAATTCTGGACTGGCTCCTAAAGTAGGCAGACTCCTTTCCCAATTCCTGTCATTGTTAAGTTGTGTAACACCGTCTCTAAAGACCTCGATGTCGACGAGATGTAAGCCCATTTCCCTTCCCCTGATATGTTAGCAGCCTACATACACATTGTCACATCAGCTGCCATACAGGCCACCACGCTTTCTGGCAAGGAATATTCATATTACATGGTAATGGCTGCTGTACTGGCAGGGAATACGGCCGATATGCCAGAGACTGAATAGCGCAGGATCACTGAATGTTATGTTAGGCTGGAATATTTTATGTAGCGTAAACCTTCCAAAAAACATTTTTATATATGATGTAACACAAATTAATTGCAAAGCGGACGACAGGCGTTGTAATATAATGCATAAATAAATATTTAAATTTGTATACTTTACTATACCAACATTCTCACTCGAATATGCATTACATTAATACAACTTTTACTACTACATATTATGCCTTGATAGGTGCAGTTAAAAATTACATGGGAAAAGAAAATTGAAACTTTTTTATGAGAGAAAAAATGAAATTTTTAAAGGAAAGTTAGTAGGTGAAACTTTTGAACGATAATGAACCACATCATGACTGATGAAACTAACCTTAAATCAAAACCACCTGTATTATCCTATCAGGTCGGCTAATAAGTATTTATTGTACATAACAGGGTGTCTGCCAGATTGCAAAAGTAAAATTTAGTGACTTTTTGGTGACCTTTTTCTTGAAAATCCGTACAAACAGAATTAATTAATAATCTTTTTAACAGGTGCAACACAGAAGACAATTTTCATTATGTTTCCTCCAATTGCTGATAACACGAAGCATGTCCAATTTTAAAATGTGTAATTAATATAGACCTAAATTTAACTTGTTTTTATGAAGATGACTATGATAACTAATATACAAACTAATTATTGCACAGTGCATGAGCAATACTAGTAGTGTAAACATGCACATTTGACAAATGATTCAACAACAATCAAACACCCGAAAATAATTTTCGTGACTTATACCAAAATATGCTACAAATTTGTGACTATTGTGGGACTTTCATGACCTTTTTCAAAAATCGTTACTTTTTCGGGACTTTCGTGACTTTAGTGACCTAGTAGACACCCTGCATAAGCACAGTTTTCCCCTAGTTAAGCACAAGAATTCTCAGAGGGTTAATTGTGTTTATGAAAAAAATTGTTTTCTTAAAGACGTAGTGGCATTTACAGAGAAAACCAAATTCTGTAAATCAACAATTTATAGAGGCACGATTATTTCCCATATTCATCTGATAGCAGCCTAGACTTCTCAGTACTATACTTGAACTGGACATTGTCTATTGTTGATTGGCTTCTAACCGTGCATGTGGGTGCCACGTGATATCACGAGTTATTTCCTTATTTATCACTGGTTTGCAGTCGTCAAATGTGTATCAAAACAACTGTTGTCCGATTACAGTGATGACAGCTGTGTATACGTTGTTGACGTTCAACCTGACCTAGAATCAGTAAGCATAATCGTGCCTCTAACAATTTAATATTATTCACGTCGAAAACTGTAGAAGGCGCTTTACCGGAAATAACATAACTTTACTTCTACAGTACTATGCCACATAGTGTTAAGACAGTTACAAATAATTGGGTGACAGTTTCACTGGATAAGAGATCAAGAATAAATATTTGTCATAATACTTGCGCAGTTTGCCACATATAGCCATGTTCCACCTATCTTGACGCAGGACTAATACGAAGTCTCGTAAGGTAACTGGAGTTATGATGTGAATGAAGAAAGCAATAGCATGAAACACGAACCAAACTGCAGCTTTTCGCCACACGGACGGAAATAAAAAAAGTCTCAATGAAGTAGCTGGTTGTCGCAGATATCCCCTTTAACATCATGTACAATTCTTTCCACACTCATCTGAGCTACCAAGTTCTACGATGGAGAGGATAGAAAATAATGCCAACATAATAAAATATATAACAAAATACAATTTTCGGGATTATTAACTGATAAACTTTTTCAAATCGCTTTTAGGTTATTATTATTAAACATTTTTGCTATTTTACAGTTTTATTTTGACTATAGTGTGCATGTGCTTGTTTTCTCTCTCTTTTGTTCAATACAATTTTAAGCTGACAAGCGGTAAAATACGTTCGTTTAGTGTGTGTGGTTTTGCCAGATGCCGCATAGTGCGCAATACGTCTGATACTGCAAAATGATTGGTCTAGTACAGAATCTACTACAGTTTCTGCTACGGGAAATAGAACATGTTCTATTAGCAAACCTGGTATGAAATCTCGCACTGCCAGGTCAAATCTGTTTCTGTGACACTGACCGCTTAAACGGCTGCTATGGCAGACCTTGCACACAATGTTATGTAATCAGATACAGTGTAATGTTGGCTTAACCCATTACTCCTGTGTACCTCTACCAAGATGAACGCGGACAAGTAAATACCCATGATCTAAAAAAAATAATAAGTTTTACATTGTTTAAAGTAAATTTTTTGCATTTTGAGATGCACTGTTGATTATTTCTAACAATTTGAACTTGCAATAATGGAAATGAAATATGTTTCTTTAGTAACATTAATAGAATTAATACCTTTAGTAACACAATGAATGATAAATATTGCTGTTGTTAGGTATCGTATTTCGGAACGTTTCTTCATTTTTATTAGCGTTAACATATTCAGAAAGGGGGAAAATAGGAATACTATGTACGTCTAATTTCACGGATATGATTTTGTGAGTGTGAAACGTCATGTGTGAAAATTGGAATAAATAATGTTATTTGTACTATTAAATGCCATAAATGCTTATCAAAATTGAAGTTTAATAACTCGAGTCGTAAAATTGTGATTTCGATAAATGCAGATACTAAGTAGATCCAATGCTTTTATTGCAAATCATTACTGCAGTGGTGTGCGAGACCTTCTTTGAGATTATCATACATATAGTAGTATGTTAACACGTCATTTTTAAAACAAATTTAGAATTGAACTCCAACTGAGAACAATGACTGTTTACAAGCTAAGTACGGATATGATTGACGTTGATTTCAGTAATCTGGGAGAATTTGTTCATTTGGAAAATGTTTAAACTGAAATTAGGTATGTCGGCTGAAGTGAAATAAATAAACATAACTTACTTTTTATTTTTGAATCTGCTATATTAGTAGGCCTACATTACAAAATGAACTGAACATGGAGACAAGGAAATTACTGTGTTTTTATAGTAAAACTTAACTACTTCCAAGGATCACGCATTCCTACAGATGATCTGCAACAAACACACACTTGCAGTAAACATAAAATCCATAGTTCGAAACTAAAATTGCCGAGTGTGCTTCTTTACTTTCAATTCGTGTTTAATACAAGCCACGTTTTAATGTTGTTCTACAGTCGATTCAAATCGTTACAATCCCAAATTTTGAAACTCCTATCGAATTGGCATTTTAGAAAAAACTTTCTGAATGGCAAGTGCTTTTAAATCGATTTAAATTTTACATGTAAACGTACTAATAATAACAAGTGTTAATATAGATCACGTTTTTGTCTCTGGAAATACAGATTATGAGCGCAGGGGATGAGGCTGCTGGGTAGTGAGTGCCTGTTGGCTTGGATAAAGGCAGGTAGGGAGGGCTTAGCTACCGTGCACCACGACAAAGCGAAGTCACACTTCGAAAGATATGGCAACAATGTAAGCCAGCCTGGCTGCAAGCATTTTCTTTCCAACCCACGCTATTCTATTTCCTGCTGTCTCCCCCCCCCCCCCCACCAACCCATCTACCAACTGTACGTCACACAGGTTACCCTGTCCGAAAGTTGGAGAGGGGAGGAACATGCTTTCATACAGTCCAAATAGTTTGTGTATATCCCGCCAGATGGAAGCACTTCACAACTATTAGTCAACCTAACACATCGTTACATACATTTGATTTTGTGTCTACATTTCGTGAACCAGTTTAACAAACTGAAATATTATTGTTTATAAAATACATTTAAATGTAACAGTATGATATAATGTAGTATTTTTGTTTCAAATCGTTGATTAAAGTGTCAAAATTTGGTACTGAAATTACATAACAAAAATTACGAAAAAATCCATTTACATTAGCATGCATAATGCATTAGTAAACTGTTTCAAACAACTGTTTTTAAAAACCGAATGTGACACATAATTCCTCGTACTTTAATCTAGCAAGAGAATGCAGTAATTGAATAGAATTTATTTTCTGATTCTTGCTGTAAGGGCTGCAATATTAGTATGTAAAGTTTGTTTAAAGTGTTAAAACATATATTAAAAAGTATTTTCTAAAAAAATTATGTTTCTCCTGAGCTGGTCAGCTCACCCTCATATTGTTTTCCCATGGACCCAATGATATTATTTGGTGCTGATATTATTTGTTTCTGTGAAGACTATCAATAGACTTGAATTGTGCGCCTACGAGCCCCGCCAATCAACTCGTTATCCCCTCCTTTTCTCTAATGATGTTGAACGTTCGTAAATCTTTGGGCGGCCTCTGCCATCTTCGTGCCTCCTCTTCCTCTTTCCCGCCCTCTCATCACAGCCGGCTATGCCGTGCCGTGGCTGTTTGTCTCTGGGCACTCTGCTTCCACTCACCGTCCAGCAATGTTCTGCAGATCAACTCGTGGCCGACGCGGCACCCGTGTCTACTATTCTTTATTTGGGTAGGCCTTAGTTTGATTATTAGTTTCTCTTTAGCTTTCGCGTTCTGTTTCTAATTTCAAATGTTTTAACTGGTTTTCCATCATGTGGTACCGTTTCGGCCGCTAGGTGTTCGACGCCCCGTTTAACCTTTCATTGTGGTATGTATTTTTGCTATGTTAAACTGATCTTGTTTTATGCTACGCAATTTGGATTGCCTTTACTGTATTTAATGACGCAGTGTAACTTCCTGTTAATAAAGACCGCTTAACTGAATTTTCACGAGTTTACTTTAGTATTTGTTAGTGACTATTTTACCAAGTCCCAGTGTGAGCAGTTACGTCACCTAGTGGGTTGTTTGGTGTGGGTGATAGAAAGTGTGTGCCTTGGTGTGAGACACTTGTTTCTCACCCTAAATTCACAGCCGTTTGTCTTGTACAATTGTGTCTGTGTGAGATTCGGGCACACTCCAATACTTGTATTTTACGTCTACTACAAAATGAATAATTTCTAGTTCATTTTGACGTTATTAATTTACGGACTATAATACTCCTTAAGACCTAGATGTTAAGAATTAACCAAAACCTCTTTCACTAACACTTAAAACAACACAATGAGCAATTTTTTTCCAGCATTTCAAACAACATAATTTGCAATTTTCTTACATGAATTTTAAACTATTGATGAAATATATAAGTAAATAAAGTATAATTCAAACCCTTGTGACATAGAATTACAGAATAAACTCCTCCCTTCCACACACTCTTGCTTACGCTTCAAGTACATCGGAGTGAGTTACTGCTATTCTTTTTTTTTACCAAACTTTTTTACGCGCATTACATTTTTTACCTATGAAAATAATGTACATTTCAAACTATTTAGCCACAATTTTAAAAAATTTGTCATGTTTATTAGAAATATAATTTGAGGCTCCTTAAATTTGCCAAAAATGTATTTCCCAAACTCCTGTAACTGGAGAAAAAAAACAACCAGATTCGAATAACATAACTATAGAAACAAGCATTAGACTTAGAACTATGCTGCCCACAAATAAAATAATTCTGTCACTGCTTAAAGTCCCACTGGAAAAAGGATAATTGTGAAGCACTGCACACTAGCCAAGTGGCTTGTGTGTAGAGTGATGCATTGCATACACCTGTCAGCGGCACCTTTATCATTCCATCAATTTTGTGCTTCACACACACAAACTGCCTGTTTAGGGAGGGTCCTTAATGCATTTAATGAGTGCATCAACACAATTCCTGTTTTTATAGAAATATAAATATACCCATACAAAACACCAGTCCATTAGGTACAAATTAGTTTATGTTAGGAAAAATAATTCCTTGTTTGGTACTACCGAATTCTGGGAAGAAATTTCATCACTCAAAATAAACAGCTGTTTCTCCAGCAATTCACACAGCGAAGTAAAAGTGTAACTTATTTACTGTAAATAAACATGTAAATCTGCTGTTATTTATGTGTTCTATGAACTATCCTTTATTTGTTTTCTGTGGGACGTGGTTCGTTTTCCGTGATGTTGCCGTTGAGTATGATGCCTGCTGGAATTCTTAAAGATGTTCACGTGGCAAAAATGCATAATTTTATATTTGCACGAAATAGTGTTCATTTATAGACATTACTTGTGACTACATTATCCACTTGTAAAAAAATTTAACTCTTATAGTTTTTCTATAGAAGCATGGTAAGTCAGAATTCGTAAATTACGGGAACATAGTAATAACAAAAACCAGGCACCTTGCTCGAATGAAATAATTTACACTTAAATAAGATATTATGGGCAATATGCTAAAATATTTAAATACACACAACAGTCCTTTTGTATTTTTTTTTTTTTAAATTTCCAAAAATTAAGTAAATTGTCATCATTTTCAGATTTTTTTAAAAAGTGCAAAGGAATCTCATTGTCTGTTTTTAAATATTTTAGCATATTGTCCATAATTTTTAATTTCAGTTTAAATTATTTCATTTTATTAGGACACTTGGTTTTTGTTAATACCATGTTCCTGTAACTCACAAATTTTGACTTTGTCGTGTCACTACGGGAAACTATGAGAGATATAAAAATGTATAAAGTGGAAAATGTAGTCACAAGTAACATCTATAAAACAAAAACTGTGTCGTGAAGATATAAAGTTATGAATTTTTACCACCTAAACACCCTTAAGGCATCCGCCTACTAGTTGTGTGTTTGTGTGAGTGAGGCACGGCACCAAGAACGAAACTGACTGACTCACCTCTAACGCAGACACTGAAACGGCATGCAGTGGTAGCGTAAATCATATGTGTGAAAATTTTTGTGATGACCCTGTCTTTTTATTGGTGAATAGTTTAAAGCAAAGAACATTGTATGTTTCTAGAGTAGTTTCACACAAATTTTGTAAGTAGTTTTTCAGATACAAAATGTTACAAAATCTGTTGTTAGCCATTTTAAGGGTTTTCAAAATTATTTTTCTAATTGATGCAATGTTTTGAAAGCACCTGCCCATCATCATTTTAAGTGCATTTTCTTTTTGCACATTGTCACAACAGGCACGCGTGGAATACTTAAATAAAAAAAAAAATTTTAATGTATGTGCAAATACACTGTTGACACATCACCGTCATGTCTATTATCTATTTGAAAGCTCGACTCCCAGTAGTAAGGGTTGGCCTAATTTATCTGTCTCCCATCCCGTCAGGGCCTGTAACTAATCACAGAAGCACATGCTGCCAATAAGTGTTCATATATGTTGTGTCTGTGTCATCAGACTTATAAACAAAGCTAGCTGCTACAATCTTTTCAGTGTTAAGCCTATTTATGTAAATATCAAGTTTTGTATTTTTGTATATTTTATTTCTCTATTATTTAACAGCAACACAATGAAATTATGTAGGCGAGTATTTGTTGTTTGTAGCAGGGAAGTTGAGAGTGTCCAGGTGGCCAGCCTGTTATCAGCAGAAAGCCTCCGCATTTCTCCCTCTGCCCTCCGGCCGTCACGGCCCTCGCTAACGGTACTTCGCCTGCTGGGCATGTATAAAAGGGTGAGTTCTCGCCATTAGCATCAACAGACTAGGGCTCTGGTTTCCCGAGCACAGCCTAGGAACCCCCCTTCTCTACCTTAAGTGTTGTAGACTGTACTAGCTACCGAAGCCCGTCTTCCTCTCCAGGGTTGTGGTCTGTACTAGCCACCGAAGCCCGCTCCTCCTCCCTGTACCTCTACTCTCGTCTAGCGCAAAGGAGACCGAGGCACCGCCTAGAACTGCGCACAAATTTCAGAACACACCTGACTAAAGAAGTCACAGTCGCCTCGTGGCGTTATGCTATCTGAAGTGGAAACCAAGAAAGGGAAACGCAGGGCTCCCTGTACTAACTAGTGTAGTCAGATTAGTTTTGTTGTACACCAGTGCGTAATTCAGCATATAACTTTGTTGGCCAGTGTGTAATTGAAGTGCGTAACCTTTATGAATTAGTAGCCTTTGTATATTTAACCAGTGACTCAGTGACTCGTTTAACATTGTGAACTGTGGCAGTTTGTTGATACAATACATCCAGTGAAAACCAAATCTAAGTGTATTATTGTAGCATGTGCAATGACAACCCCTTGAGCTACATATATAACTCCCAAGGAGAAACTCACTCGTGAAGGGCGCAAGCACAAGGCTGCCCAAGAGCGCCGCTAAGTACAATCAAGTTGTGTCAGAATCAGTATTAATACCTTCACTAGTTAAGGACCCAGGATCAGATTCCTCTTTAGCCTCACTCTGTCATTTTTACGGGGTATACCAACAAACCAGTGTCTTCAAGTGCCCCCGTGCAGAACACAGGTTTAGCCAAACACTGAGAGCTATCCAAAAACCTATCCCGGCGCTCATCAGTCCAGTTAAATCGCCAGAAAAGATGCCACTGTTTCATCAGCGGGTACAGCAGTCAATCAACGAGGCTAGGTCAAAACCCCAGCCTCCCGACTCTACAACTTCAGAGAGGAAGCAGCAGCTCCTCCGCCAACTATTTTAAAGGTAAGTGGTTTATAGCCTGCCCTAATTTTCGAAGAGTGTCAGCTTCTGTCGTTTATACTGCCAGCAGGAGGGATATTAGTGGTCCTTCGTCTCGGAAACCACACTTTCAGACACACAGCTCCCCACCGCCCACAAAGAATTCACATCTGCCCAGCTAGCCATTGCAGTTACCTGTGGTAAATATTACTTTCCCCCAGTTTGGCAAGTAATAAGGCAGTGCGAGGGAGGTTGAGCGAACCCAGCGACTTTGAACGCGCAGAGCCGGCGACAAAGTCACAAAGAGTAAACCTTGCTAGGGTATGAACAAGTTGCCCTAGCTTTTTTTGAGCATCATTATTGACTAGGTGGTAATTTCTTTCATGCTTTTCAATGCAGAAAGAAATCTTTTTCACTCAAATTTTACTGATGTGTGTCATCACCTAGCCTGCTTCTTTCTCATTTAAATTTTCCTTGCAAGGGTTGCCAAATTTAACATGCCTTAGAAAAGTACTGTATGTTTGTGTTGGTAATGGCTTACACAATATGTGTATGCAAACATTTCAGCGGTATATATTGGTGAAAATCTTTGCCAAATTAAAGTTGTACGTGGCTACTGAAGGGGTGGATGATGGCAAGGCAACGAGCTGGTGGACAGATGGCAGGGATGGGGTGCATGGCAAGAAAGGGGTGGCAGGGAGACGGAACACTGCAGTGCATGCACGCCTGTGCTTAGGATGGCCTAGATCTGGCAGCTAGTAAGATGAGCATGCCCGTAAACAAGGTCAAGCCATGGAAAAGGAAGAAGCAGGAGAAGGGCGAGATGAATGACTGCTTGCTGCATGGCGTATAGCACTTACCAGTAGATATGCAACACGGCACACAAAAACGTATTTTTTGGCTGATTTCCTTCACATTTGAAATTTAAAAATTAAGCAAATAAAAATTATGGTTAAAAATTTCAAACCAATATGTAACCATATGTAAAACTGACGAGGTTATAATTTGTTTTCTAACAGTTTGGAATGGTTGATTGATATAAAATACCTTTTCTAATGTTAAACAGCATTTTTAATGAAGGGACGAACTAAGTTACTTCTCAAATGTCAGATTTTTTTAAAAATTAATTTAAACCTCTGGCCTCGTGTGTATATTTAATGTAATTTACAGATGATAGAAGTTCTGGTGTGTGCCATTTAGCCACATGCTGTTGTAAAGTAAAATAAATCTGTCCAACTACGTATCTGTATGTGTAATTATTTCCATTGTAGTTTAATGTATATTAAATTTAACTTATTGTTTGCCGTGTATGTAGTAGGACTAGTGGTTAAGCTTAATTTAACTAAACATTTTACTCTAAACCAAGAATAAAATAACAGACCAACACTCACTGTATTACAGCTGTTGTGACACTGGGAATGTCATCCCACTCCATCTTCTCTACATTTTGACTGAATGTAGATTTAACCCTGTAATGAGAAATTATCAGTATTGTATTAACATTAAAATAATAATAACCAACATTAAAAATCTGCTATACATAATATTTAAGCTGTTCTGCACAGTTTATTTTGGCAGCACAATGCCAATTGCATTTAAAAAAGAAAGAGAAATACTAAAAATGTTATTCTGTTAAATTTTAGATTTGTTTAAAAAAGAAACCTGTGCAGTGTTTTTAATTGAAGTTACAAATTTCCTACTTTTTAAAGCTCTTATGAGGCTAAGGACAAAAGTTCATAAAAGACGTACAAAGAATATTGCTGTTAGACTCATATGTACAATGTTTGATCTAATTCTTTCCACACAGTACAAAAAAAAATCCAGAGACCACACATTTATGCACAAGTACAATCACGCATGCATGTAAATGCATATACATAAATCATGACTATACAAAAACACAATTGCACATCTACACACACACACAGACATGAAGGTAATCTTGTGAACATGTTATTCTTTCTGGAAAGTTTGGTAAAATGCTGAAAATTTCACACCAATAAATAATCATATGTAAGACTGACGAGGTTATTATTTGTTTTCTAACAGTTAGGAATGGTTGATTGATATAAAATGCCTTTTCTAATGTTAAACAGCATTTTAAATACAGGGATGATATAAAGTTACTTAAAAACTTTCAAATTTTTATTTAAATGTAATTTCAACCTCTGGCCTTGTGTGTGTTTTTAATGTAATTTACAGATGACAGAAGTTCTGGTGTGTGCCATTTAGCCATATTCTGTTGTAATGTACAATAAATCTGTCAGTCTATGTACCTGTATGTGTATTCTCCGTTCACTCTAAGTTGAGTTCTGAACTAAACAAATAATGTAATATCATTGCACTTCGCTAGCTAATTGGCTCAATTTGTGCAGTGCGCCGACAAAGTGTGTACAGCCGGTATCATAGGAAACAACAATGCCGTATATATTAAAACAATACTGCGTGAAAATTTTGTACGTGTTATCGACATAGGGAAACAAAAATTTCATAAAAACTTGATAAAAATATTGACATAGTGTGCAGTTACAGCATATTTCAAAATTTAATTGTAATTGTCAAGTCATGACTAACAGTTGTATTCAAATATTCTGGTATTAACGTAACAAAAATTTGGTACTACATGCAGAAAAAAGTTGTCAACAGAACGAGTGATTAAACTTAACTGTAAAGTCCTGGATTATTATGTACTTCGCTTTGGAAAAATGACATTTTATAAATCACCAAACAATCTGTCCATAATTCACGACACACATAGTTTTTTTTTTTATATAAGAATACTATGCGAGATTTTTATTCTTGCCTTGTAAACATCACCACAGCTTGAATACTTATATCCACGTTTCGAAAACCATGCAAGATACTTTCATGTAGGATTAAATGCTCTGTGCTTTCACTCAGGGGTGTTAGATGGTAACTCCAAAATCCTGGTACTGACACCACAAAATAGCTGGTACTTTAAACGAAAACCTGGTACATATAAATAAAAAATTTCGCAAGTGCTTACAGGCATGAAAAAATATGAAGTACTAAAACTTGTCTTAAGTATTTTAAGAGAAAAAATTATATTGAAAATGTTTAAAGAATACTCTTAATTAACTGAATATCAGATGTTCGGTCTACCAAAGCTTGAATGATGCAATAACTTGCCATAACTACATGCACAGATTCACACTCTGAATTCAGAAGAAGTATCGTGCCAAAACACATTTTTTGTTTGGAAAGGTTGTGCTGAAAATACTGTTTAATAATGGATTTTAATACAGTCAAATGCAAAATTCTGAAATCCTGGTACTTTTGCATACCAGGACGAAAGTATCCTGGTACAAGGTACAGCACCCTGAAAACTGGTACCTGTACCAGGATTCTGGTACGTCTAACATCCCTGCTTTCACTGTTCACGTCCAGCATCACATAACCTAATCCGCAAGCGACGTAAACATAAACCGACGCGAGGACGGAACAATTGTGGAACTTTGGTTCAGACCACGCGGCCGTGTATTGGACGAACTGGAACAAAAATGGACGAACAAAAAAAAAACAGTCACAGTAACCACAACATTGACCCATTAACGTCCAAAAATACTTAGAAAAAATAAAACATCATATCTGATTGTGATATTTCTGACTTATTTTTACTGTGGTAATTATTACTGAACTAAACTTTTGGTATTTTCAGAGTATCGTACATCTCTAAATACTGGCAAGTGTACCAAGAAACTCGTACGTTTAGCAGTGCGTCAGTCGTTAAATAACTCGTAAACCAACTGTACAGACGTGTCGTCCGCTAACCATAATTATAGTAATAAACATATAGCGTCGTAGGTTGTGTTTGCAACGTTTGTATATTTTAGATATTTGTTAGTAAAACTCTCTCATTAAGTGATGGAGTGGTAAATTTATATGTACACGGCAGGTAACAAAGATCTATTTCTTATGCAACATCACAGTGCACGGCGGTCGGCAGCCAATGAACATGTTTGTTTATAATTTGGTTCGTTTATCCTAAAACTCAAATAGAGTGAACGGAGAGTAATTATTTTCATCGTAGTTTAATGTTTATTAGATTTTCCTTACTGTTTCCCATGTATTTAGAAGGAATAGTAGTTAAGTTTAATTTAAAGTAAACATTTTCCTCTAAACCAAGAATGAATAAACAGACCAAACACTCACTCTGTTACAGCTGTAGTGGCACTGTAAATGTCATCATTGATGGGAATGTCATCCCAGTCCATCATCTCTACATTATGACTGAATGTAGACTGAGCCCTGTAATTAGAAATTATCAGTATTGTATCAACATTAAAATAATAATAACCAACATTATAAATAGTGCAATACATAATATTTAAGCTGTTCTGCACATTTAATTTTGGCAGCACAATGCGATTTGCATCTAAAAAGATGAGAAATACCAAACATGTTATTCTGTTAAATATTAAATTTGTTTAAAAAGAAACCTGTGCAGTGTTTTTAATTAATGTTACAAATTTCCTACTTTTTAAAGCTCTTATAAGGTTAAGGACTAAAGCTCATAAAAGATATGCGTTGATTTCACACCAGTAAGAATATTGCTGTTACACTCGTATGTACAAGTTTGATGCAATTCATTCCATACAGTACAAAAAAAATCTAGAGACCACACACTCATGCACATGCACAATCATGCATGCATGTAAATGCACATTCATAAATGTAGAAAAACACAATCACACATCCACACACATTCACACATAAAGGTAATCTCTTCAATGTATATTTATTCTGGAAATTTGGATAAAATGCATAAAATTTTAAACCAAAATATAATCATACGTAAGTCTAACGAGGTTATTATTTTTTTTCAAACAGTTTTGGAATGGTTGTTTGATATAAAATGCTTTTTCTAATGTTAAGCAGCATTTTTAATGAAGGGACGAACTAAGTTACTTCTAAAATGTCAGATTTTTATTTAAATGTCATTTAAACCTCTGGCCTCGTGTGTATTTTTTATGTAATTTACAGATGAATGAAGTAGTGGTGTGTGCCATTTAGCCACATGCTGTTGTCATGGAAAACAAATCTGTCCATCTATGTATCTGTACCTATTTGTAATTATTTCCATTATAGTTTAATGTTTAGAAGATTTAACTTATTGTTTGTCATGTATTTAGTAGGACTATTGGTTAAGCTTATTTTAAAGTAAACATTTTCCTCTAAACCAAGAATAAAATAACAGACAAAACACTCACTCTGTTAAAGCTGCTGTGGTGCTGGGATTATATTCTTTGATGAGAATGTCATCCCATTCCATCATCTCTCCATTATGTGGGAATGTAGAATGAGCCCTGTAATGAGAAATTATCAATATTGTACTTACATTAAAATAATAACAACCAACATTATATATTCTGCCATACATAATATTTAAGCTGTTCTGCAGAGTTCATAATTTTGGCAGCATAATGTAATTTGCCTCTAAAAAAACAATTAAAAAGTTGTTTATAATTTACGTTGTATAATTTATGAATTTATTTCAAAAAGGAACATTTTACAGTACAACTTTTCCTAATTTCTCACCGTTTAAAGTGCATTTAAGTTTCAGGACTAAAGTTGATAACCAATGTGTAGTGATAGATCATGTCACCAACAATATTTCAGGTTCAAAAAATATTTGGTGGACATACACACATGCACGTTCACATATGCCTGCACATGCAGTTTCATGCATGCACAAACTCGCAAATGCAGATCTACACACACTCACGTATATACGCACAGTCAAAATGGTACCCCACGTATAAAACAGTTTGATGGAATGATCTTTGATTACTTAAATTTACTGAAAATCGAGGTCTTTAGCTCTATTGAGGGTGGCATGAGTTGAGTACTATCAGTGCCGGAATGAAAGAGGAGATCCCCGAGAAAACCTACCAACTAGCGGCATCATCTGGCACAATGAAATGTGATGATCCTGCAAGCAGCTGCTACAGTCCAGTGTTGCCATGTAGTGCGTGGAGGGCTCCAGTACAGTGTTGCCAAGTAGCGCATGGTGGGCAGCTGATAATGACGTTGTTGGACTATGTGTAACATTTTCTTGGCTCTTGGGCACGCGAAGAGCAGTAGTAGCCTATGTTATTGGTTTGTGTGTCTCCTATAATGTTTATATACCAGTAACAAAAGCACTAGAAATATTTCAACTAAATATTTTTGTTTCTGGTAAAGGAAAATAATTATTTTTTCAGCCAGGAATTGAATATAATAATTTAGTTCTTTCAAGATATTTAATCTTTAAAACCATGATTCACTGTCCTTTTGGTGTCTGCCACTCTGCCTGAGTGTGTTCGTAGTGAGGCCTAAATACTCAGCAACACAGAGTTTACATTGCAGTTGGTACACAAGATTCTTAGTGACACAGTTGTAGCTGCCATGGATGGGGTATGTTTGGCAGGTGAGTCTGCTGTTGAACAATGTGGAAGACTGGTTGATAACACAGAAGCCACTTATGTTATTATATTAGTCTACATTTGTAGACAACTTAATGTTGGGAAATTTGTCTAATATATACATATCTTGATTTAAAAAATTATTCTGCTTTTCAGAGTTTTTTAAATAAGAAATTTACTTAACATTTTGGATCCTGGAGGGTTTACCTTAAATTAATTATGAAAATTAAACACATATTTTTTACCTTTTGGGGTCAAATTTGGAAAATATCACAGAATACTGTTTTTGGTAATCACATAAACATCATTTTGAAACAAAGAGCCCATCAATATCTCAACTAATTCGATATAGACATGGCGAATTTTTACTTGAATTTTTTCAACACCTTAAATATTGAATTTTGAAACGTCTTGGAGTCCTATCTTGGATATTTGTAAACAAATTCATTTGAAGTCAAATTCATGACAACAGTCCATTGGGTTCAAACTGTACAGTCGATTTAAAGAACTATACCTTTTACCCTGTATTAATCCTTCGGAGTAAAAAAAAAAACCTGTTTTTTTAGCGTTTATGTACTTAGTAATCATTTTGAAGCAAAAAATCAATTCTGTATTCCAAAGGGTTCCATGGATATCATTAACTAATCAAATACCATTTCAGGTCTTTTCACTCACTTAAAAGCTTACATTTTAAAAAATTCTAAAATTAACTAACTACTACATTCTTTTTTAAGAGTCCCATTTAGTGAAAATTATGATGATAGCCTTCAGGTACGAGCTATATCGACGATTCTTCAAAAACACATTCATTACTTTTCACCCCCTTTGAAGCGAATTAATAGATGTGTGCTTAGCACACCCTTCCACTAGTTCGTCCACACTGTAATAATTTAGTATGGCCTACACTCAGTGCGTGTTGTAAATGATAAATATTGCCCTTAAAAATATGTTTCTTTAAATTTACTCCTTACTTGCAACGTTTTTCAAGTGTCTATATATTGTCTCAATGTTTTTAAAAATGTGGTTTCATATTTTATTTGTCATTTTTTGTCGCCATTATTCAATTACGTCAAAGTTGCATCAGATGCAACAGGAAACAATAATCCAAGATGAGATATTACAAAATACATTAATGTTTTTAATATGTTTTGCAATTTTTTCAGTGTCCCTTTTGTATTGTGTCTTGTGTAACTTTTTTCCATTTAATGTTTTTGTATGGGAATTACTTTGCACCGCGCGAAGTCAACTCCCCTCGCGGCGGTGGCTTGCCGACGCTAAACGCCATGTTAGTGAGTAGGAACACGAAGCACGGAGGAGATAGATGTTTTTTTCTACCCCGGGTCCTTCACCAGTTTTACACCAGTAATTTTAAATTCAGTTGTTTATATATTAATTACCAGAACCGTTCTTGTTGTTTATAACCCGGGGCTCCTCACCCGCTGCCAGCCGCCGCGTCCAGGGGCTTAATTTCGCTCATTAAGTACACAGCCAGCCTAGTGCTGTTTTGCCGCGTAACCTACTTGAGAGATTTGTGCTCCAGGCCAGCTTAACTGACATTGGCCTTCCGTAAATACCAGTCTATTGTTTATGGTGAGTAAACTATGGAAACTATTAATGTTTTTCATGTACTAGTTTTGCTCACCCTATCCCCAATGTGACACCTAGTGTACAATTGAGTGTGTTGTGGAGTGGAGACTGGCCCTAACAAGTCTCCGAAGATCTGTCATTTGGAGGGTGCAACAATCCATTGGTACGTAGCCTGCCCCGTGGTCGTCGGCCTGTCGACCTTGGGATCATTACCAAAGGGGGTTTCCTCCGCTGCTTCCGCCGTGTGCCCTTTTCCCCACTTGAAGTATATAGTGTTGTTGTGAAGTTCTGTGTTGTTTAAATTTTGCAATAACATACTGGTGACCTAATCTTAAGATTAATCTCAGGGTGATATTTAGGCTTCTGTTGTTAAGAAGCTTCAGGGTATAGTGGACTGCATAATACATATTTACAAATAAAATAATCCATTCTACCTCTTTGGTGTATTTCATCCAATTGTCACTCAATTTAGCAGTGATGTAGTCCTAATGTGTTATAATAGTGTGTATCAGCAGCCTTACGTAGAATACAAACCCAGAACCTTTCAAGCAATACATAGGAGGTACAAACAAATGTTGCACACAATATTGAAGAATTCATTGGAAATAATTAGAATAAATAATATAAATAAAATATTCATTTCCTATTTCCACATATAAGTTGTAAAACAAAATGTATAAATGTGAATGCAAAATTTAACGCCACATGAATAGTTCCTCTAAAATCATCGTTTTTCAGATTGTCGTCCTTAAATGAATTTCAAAAAAGTTTTACGCATAGTAATAGATTTACCTACACCAGTAACTTATCCGCCTACATAACTTTTTAAGGTATTTAAGTTAGTATTGTTCTGAAGCAAGCAAGGAACATTGACGTGAAAATAATAATGAAAATCCATTGGTTCGATAATAAATTGACAATGCATTCACCCCTCTTCAAAGTCTTAACATGTCAATTTTATAATAATACTGAAATTTCTTTACACGTATTTACAATAATATTAACCTGAAATGAAAAGAAAACACATTCCAGGTTTTTCTAATTGAGAAAGAGATTGAATTAAAAAAAACCCTTTAATAACATGATACTATTTTCTGGGAATCACATAGATGAGAAAAATGTGACAATATTCCAGTAAGAGATATTACAAAGAATCATTGAAAACATTTTAACTACTTTTTGCCCCAGTAGGTTTTAATTTTGAAAAAAAATTAAGTTATTTTTAGGATAATTAACTAAGCATTTTTCTTAAGGAAAACCATGAGAATGTCTATAAAGTTCAAACGTGTAGAAGTGTTTCAATAATGAATTCGAAACACTTTTCACACTTTTTATTCCTTTCATGTTGAATTCAGAAAAAATCTGTTACGTTTTTGATATTGACTTGAGAGGATAATTTGTTGGTAGGTTTAAAAACTACTTATACAATTTATAAAACACATTTCTCCTGTTTATTTCCTTAGGCATCAGAATTTGATAATGTTGACATAACTTTTTAGGTATTTGTGTAGTCATATATTTGAAGTAAAAAGTGACTATATTTTGAAAGTGTTCTATAGATGTAGATGATTTTTCATATACATATTTCACGTCTTTTCACCGTCCTAAGAGCAGATTGTCGAAAAGTACTTTACTTGCAAAATATCTATTTTTATGTGTCCCATTAAATTTAAAAAAAATAAAATATGCCCTGTACAGGCAATTCATTATGACGTCGTTCAGGGTTCGCACCTAATATTGAGCACGATTTGGCTTCTATTATGTATATACAGTAGTTATGTAGTGCGCCAAGGTGGAGTGACACAAAACCTTTGTGCAACGTACCTTTCCGCTTGCTAGGCTGAAGTTGTTCTTTTAAAACTGTAAAGTAATTTATTTACTCTAAACTTGTGCCCCAAGTTGCTTGTGTTCTTATCAGTTGAAACTTTATTGCTTTTAGCTTAAGTGTGTGTTTTGTTTGTTTTGCTACGTGATTCCATACACCACCACTTACAGCACCAACATTATAGTTTAAAATGTTGTGCTTAGGGTTTAAGGGATTTACTATCATTATTTAATATGTAATCTCCATTATTTTACTATTGGGCTGAGTCGCTTTGTGTGACAGCATGTGACGTTGTAGGCACCGTCAATGTCGGAAGACCAGGAGATTGGACAGCACAGACAACTAGCTGAACCCTTTCACACAGTGGCAATCGATCCTAGGTCTTCATGGGGACGAATGTTCTTACTTGTTGTGACGGACTGCTTTATTAGGTGAGTGGAGGCATTTCCTTTGAGTAACTGCAGAGCAGGAACAGTAACACATGTGTTGGAAGCAGAGTTCTTTCCAAGGTGGGGTTAGTTCGGGTGTTGTTAACTGATAATGGGACTCAGTTCTCAAGATACCGATCGTGGAGTTTCTGTGAAAAGTAGCGTGTTAAATCACATACGACATAATTGTATCAACCCAATGCAAATCCCAGTGAGAGACGTAATCAGGAGATTATGATCCAGCTACGCTTGTGTCTTGACACTGATCGCTCAAAATGGGATACTCACTTTCCAGAGGCCTTGTACTGTTTCAGGCTGTGCATAAATGCAGTGACAGGTGAGACACCAGCTATGCTTGTGCAGACACATTATCTTCCCCTACTTGGACAGTACAGGGTGCAAAATAAGGGTCCGAATGTTACGGAAGAGAACCAAAGGGAAAGGGCGCAAGCCATTCAGGAGACACATTATTCAGCGTGGCGCAAGCATTCAGAGTGTCAGATACAACCCACATGAGTTACAAGCCGCCCTCCTCTGGCACTATCACCTGGACAGTTGGTCTATGTACGCTTGAACCCCTCTCGGTAGCACGGAATAACTTCTCTGCAGGACTCGCAAAGATGGTGAGGCCCTTTGCAAGTGTTACGAGTGTTTGGACCCTCATCTGTGTTGCTGAAACTACCCTCAGGATGAGCTGCCAATTACCATCGAGACATTGTGCGATTAGCCCCGGATGAGAATGCAGAACAAGCTGCTGAACCTTCAAGATCTGAAACTCCAACACCACCACGAAAAGAGGAGGGAGAGGACAGGGATGAAGGAAACCCTGCAACTTCTACTCTTACCGACAAGACGCATGAAGTGTTGAGGGGGTTCCCGGGAGAAGAGGTATAGTAGCCAGTTCGAGGTGGTGGTGTGATGCCGACACCAGAGTGCCTGTTTCCAGAAGAGACCACAAGTGTAGGTGGGGCTACACCCTTCAGAGGGTTTGAAACCTCCACAGAACCAAACCTAAAGGTTTTTTCCTTTCTCTGACCTGGAAGCCGGATGAGGACGACGATCGACCTGATCCCCAGATGTGTGCATACCCATATGGCCACTACATTATTCACTTGAGACATCAACTTTCAGGGTAACAGTAGAAGAGCCCCAAGAGTCAAAAACAGAGAACAATCCTATTGGAAATGTTCACTATGACTTGAGGTCACGTAAAGCAGCTAGACAACCCAGATGTTGTACAGTGCATGTCCCTTTCCAGACGTCAGTAGTGCAGAGTCTCCGCTCATGACACCCGAGGAGCTACAGTATCGATATTGCCACGTCGAGCTACTAATATTATTGAGCCCGATGTGGCTCCCGTCATGTATATAGTCACGTAGTGCACCAAGGTCGAGTGACACATAACCTTTGTATGACGTACCTTGCCACTTGCTGAGCTGAAGTTGTTCGAATAAAACTGTATTAGTCTGAACCTGCGCCCCAAGTTGCTTGTGTTCTTTCCATTGAAACTTTATTGCTTTCAGGTTACGTATGTGTTGTTTATGTTTGCTACGTGATTCCATACGCTGCCACTTGCAGCATCAACTTTATAGTTTAAAAGATTGTGCTTAGGGTATAAAGAATTTATTATTTGTAATCTCCATTCGTTTACTGTTGGCTAACTTAATTTATACAAACTTTTCTTCTGAACACTTACTGTGGAACTATATTTGGGACAAGTCTGTAAGTGAAGCAGAAGTGGCAGGCCAGGGGCGTAGAAAAACTGGGAATCACAGGACTGTGCGCAAGAGAAATTAGAGTTCTACTGGAAGAAGCTGGCAGAAGACATTTTTCGGGTGATCAAATTGCAGTCGGTAGACATGTGGGACGCCTTTAAGAACCCTCACAATTGTATTTTTTAAGAAACTAAAACTGTTTAAACTACTCTGAGTCATCTTCAGGGTTAAGAGCCACGCAGGCGACATTACACCCTAAGAAAGAGTCTAGCCGAGCCTCCATGCTCGTAATCCATTAAGTAGCGCCCTATACAATGACTGTCCCTATATCTCTCGTTAACCCTGGTCACAATCAACACACACATTTAAAATCCCTTTTTATCCTATTGGGGATAAAAAAACCTTTCATGGTTGCCTACATCTTGTGGTGAAATAAAATTAAAAAATTCCATGTATCTAGGTCTAATGGTTTGGTCTGTCACTTGATATATTAGTCACTCAGTGAAACCATTTAGAGAAATTAGAAGACTGTGCAATATTTAGAAAGGAAACTCTAAGCACACCTATATACTAACTAATAACAGCAGTTTAGCAGAGTGTTCTTATATGTTTTATGGCAGCCAGTGCTGATTAGGGAACTTCTGTACTCACGTTTTGTCCGTTGTTGCTGGGGATTCAACTGTACCCTGGTGATGACAATTTTTTTTCTCTATCATCATTTTCCTCCTTGTTGGAGGTGCCATTGTGATTGGACCAGCAAGTCTGTAATTAGAAGAATGTCATTACACGTAACTCAGATGTCATATAAGGTTACTTATTGTTATTTTAAGCTTTTACATATTTGGTTACAGTTTCATTACTCTGTATTTTAAGACTTGAATTTGTATGTCTGTGTGCATGTGTATGTGTCTATGTATATGAAATGTCAAATTACGTTACTTAAATATAAAAGAATTTGGCATTCAATATATTTGATAACTGACACAAAGTTTCCTGTTTTTTTTTCGCACGTGAGTCACATGGTATTTAGCCTTCATATGTTAAGATATCTCTGTACACATGTACATACATAAATATTTTTCTGTTACAGTGTTCTACCCTTTAACTATTTTGACACGTACTAAGATCACTGACACGCTGCAAAATATTAGTTGCTGGAGGCAGAGACTGTCAATTGAAACTTTGCAATTAGCATGTCCTCTGTATGTCTCATAATGCTGTTCTTGTAACATTAGTTCACATTGGTAGTTATATGGTAACTGTTTGCATTTACCACTGTGCACAGTTAGATGTGATCGAAAACTGGAATATGCAACTTACGTCATTGCTTAAGATTTGGGCTTGTAATGAAGTATGTTGTATAAATAAGCAAGGAAAAGAAAAATTCAAGGCAACTTTAAATTTGGTGCTAAACATAACATTTTCCAGCAGAAAACAATTGAAATCAAAAGTGATTAAAGCTTGGAGGGGACTGTCCATACACCCTACGATAACTAGGATCTATACAAAATACACCCTACCATAACTAGGAACCATACAAAATACACCCACAAACACCCTGTGAGAATAATGCAGGCAACTGTTTATTCTGGATCACTTGTATCCACTTTACCTGTCATTCACTTGCTATGCTCCTGCAGCCACATTATGTCTCTCTTCCCTCATAGTTGTACACGTGCTCTTATCATGTGCTTTGAAATGTGGTAATAAAGGTTAGCAAAGGAGTAATTTTTTTCTTACACACACACTCATGCATGCATGCGTATTATTCACCATAGCCCAATGAACAAGAAAAACACTCTTGTCCGAGCTCTCTCAGGTGCACCATTTACCAGACAAATTGACTGAAAATTTCAAAGGAGTTGTTAAATTCTGCGGGGATTGGCAATACGACTGCCGCCTGAGCCATTCTACAAAGAAAAAAATTAAGAAAAAACACTGAGTTCGAGCTGGATAAATCATTCTTAATATCATATTTTCAACCTTTTTACTTCTTGGCAATCAAAATCCTTAAATAGCTTTTTTGGTATTTACGTTTGCATCATTTTAAAGAGAAACACAGCCCTGTATCGTGAAGAGTTAAATAGATATCAATAATAAATCAAAAATACATTTCTGGTCTCTTCTCCCCCCCCCATAAAAGTTGAATTTCTAAAAATCCTGAAACTGATACACATTTTTATGAGTGTCCCACTGAAGTAAAAATCACGACAATAGCCCATAGGGTTCTAGATACATCAACAATTCTTAAAAACCCCTTTTTACCTATTTAGAGGTCGAATTTTGAAAAATCCTTTCTTAGTGGTTTACTAAAACCTGAAGGGAATTCACACAAACAAATTTAAGCCTCTCTGTCCAGCTGTTTGGGCTGCAGCTTAATATGTCTGTCAGTTTGTCAGTTAACTTTATATTATTTTATATTACATATATTTTTTTATTTATTTTACAATGTCTTTGGTGGAGCACACTCCTAACATTCATTGCGAAGCTGTTGGTGATACTTTACCTGCGTAGTCTCTAATGATTGCGTTGTGACAGGAAGGTAACACATTTAGTACTGATATCGTATTGCTATGTCACTGAATTTATATACATATATTTTAACACATTAAAACAGTCACACAACAAGGTGCTTAATAATTTCTCTCATGTAACAATACGTACTATAATTCACATCACTTATCACTGGACGCACCCACCAATTTTGGTTAGATCACAACCTACGTGTTCCGCAGTAGCAGTACAATTGCCCGTCAGCAGGCAAACCTTATAGCATCCACAGGAATAAAGCAAACATTTTCCTTCTTATGGGTATGGCTTGAAAACTACATGCTACAATCAGGTTAATATTAGCAAATATGCTACACATTGTAACTGAGTTGGGGACAGATTATGCAGCACATGGTGTAAAAGAAAAGGAAACAATTTGATGGTTCCACTGGCTGTGATTGTATCTGAGATAAGTTGTTATTTGAGATGGACTGAGAGTTTCTTGTATCAAGCTTAGCAATTTCTAGTCACTAGATCACATGCAAAAGTTTGTGCATGTGTCCTGTATACGTGTTTTATATACCAGTAATGCTGTTATACTCATATATCATGTACATATATACTCAATGTACCTACATATGGTATATGCATGTGTGTGTGATTATTTTGCAATAATGTGTGGTAGAAAAAATGTGTAATAAAACTGAAATGTGTAATAAAACTGGATTCATGTTCAGAAAAAATTTTTTTGAAAAAATGTACGTAACGCCAGAAAGGACAGAACATGAGCAACCCTGTTAAGATCCCATTTCTTAATAGGAAGAGTTTAATTATTGATACAGTATGTTTGGCAATCTTTCTTCAAACTGTAATCCAGATTTAGAAATTCACACAATCATCCTAGAATCCTAGAACGATTAATATTTTTGTGAGTTAGTAGGTAAAATAGTGTTATGCAAGTATTGTCAACTGTTTGCTACGGAAATATTATAATAGTAATTGAGAAATATGCGCGATGCAAGACGAACTTAAGAATGTACGGAAATTTGTTAGTAAAAATTGCACATTGTAATTGATAATTGCTTGGTCGAGTTTGAATTTCAAAGAAAATGTCCCTATTACAATATCAGCAATAATTAAGGCTGTGGCTCAGTATTCAAGGGATGCAATCACAATTATTATCATTTAAGAGACCTATGTAGAACATATAATAATTTGGAATCTGACACACAGAGGCAGGCAAACAAGGAGGAGCACCATTGTCAATGAGAATCACACTGCCTCTATTCACTGCATGACAAACTAGGCTGCAGTGTTCCAAGTATTCTTTCCTTTAAGGTTTTATTTAAATGGTGTCCCTACAATTTTATTTGCAAATAGTTTGTAGTACAGGCCAATGCATGCTTGAAGGTTTTTTATTATGAAACACAATGGAAATGAGTTGAGAAATGTTGTGTTAAGAAGAATGACACCCACCCACCCTGCACCAGGCTCATAGACCTCTTTAAAGACTTTTGTAACAATAAATAGTTTCTTTACATGTTAATAATTATAGGCTTTTATAGGTGTTTGGGACAAAGAGAACATTTTTGAAGTCTAGTTTCTTTTTTACTCTCAGCCAATTTGTATATTTATACTGTACAAAGCAACTTAAATATTTAAATGTTAATGCTTGCGGCAAAATGAAAAGAATATTCATTATTAATTTTTTGAAGAAGAAAACCAAACAGTTTTCAAAAGCATGCACTTCATCAGAAGCATTTACATAGCGTTGTACAGTAACGCCAAAATCAAATAACTAAGGCAGACATTATTTCTGTTTCTTCAATTTTAAAGTAGTGAGGGTTTAACAGTCTATTTTTAAAGGGGAAAAAAATCACATATCCGAAGCTATAGAATTATTTTTTAATTATTACCTTGATGTACATTAAAAATGTTTATGGTAGGAATGGTAGGATGAAATTACTTTATATTGTAATGAATGTTTTACATAGCCTTACCTTGAGGTTTAAGAACAAGTTGTGTAGTTATCTAGAGATAAAACTCTGGAACTCCTTATTCAAACTGCCTGTAAGTAGATAAAACTCTGGAACTCCTTATTCAAACTGCCTGCAAGTATTTCGCTAGACACAATGAATAACTTCGGAAGCAAAAGTATCCTTAGTAACAATGAAGCATTCTTGGAGACTCAACAAAGCATCACTACGCCCTGCTATTATATGACATTTAATTGTTAAAAGAGTGTCAATTCATGTAATTATCTATGGGGTTGGGTGCATGCATGTGTATGTATGTGTGTGTGCAAGCATGTGTATGTGTGTGTGCATGTGTTTGTGTGTGTGCATGTGTATGTGTGTGTGCATGTGCATGCATGCACCAAGAATTACATACTTTAGAAAGACCAAAAAACTCCCGTTCTCAATCACCTGAAAATATGTGTGTGCATGTGCTAGCATATGTTAGGAGTTGTTAAATTAAAAATAAGACAGAATAGAATGGAAAAAATTTTAAAAATCATAATTTAGTATAATATAGAATACACATGTGTGTATTCATTATACTAGGCAAACCAACCATGGGTGTTTTATGGTAATCAAAATACACTACTAATTAATTATATTAACCACATTTAATTTTAAAAAAAATTTATTATATTGTATCATTGCTGACATACCTTGTTACTGATTACAGGAGGGTGCTGTTGGCTTTGGTACAAATATGGTGATGTCGCAGCATTGGTGTATTGTTGAGTACTGGACGTCATGGTGCAGCATCTGTCTCCACAAGGCATTCGGCACAGCTTTTTAATGTCTGATGTAGCCAGACCCTCAGTACTTGTTGTTGTTGGCAGTCAGCAGAAAGGCAACTCTGAAACAAGTCTATGAGGCGGGAGAGGGGTAGCGTTTGAATTACAAGGCTGCATAGTTGAAGCTCTCCAAAAGGCCTAGAGTTCTTTCCATAGCCAGCGTATTCAGCACCAATCTGAAGTTTGGCTTGACGTCCAGCAATGGTGGATTTAAAATGAAATGAGGATGTTCAGGCTGAACCCCGCTTCCACTGCCCCTTCTCAAATAAAATTACTGATCCTCAATTCTTCAGGAAGTGTGTTCTAATTTTCTGTTTTCCTTGAATAACAGTGTTTTTATTTATGACTGGCTTGCCACTTGGCCTCCAACTTCTGTCCAAGTTAATTGTGTGTCTAAGCAGTATATATCTGAAAGGTTGACTGAATGTGAGCAAAGGTGTAGACAAAAAGATAATGAATTAATAGCTATATTGTTTGCATGTAAGAATTTTCTTCGCTGTGTGTATTGATGAAAAATAATTAAGCAAGGTGATCATCAACCTCTACTTGCTGTAATGACAGAACCTATTCACCAAATTCAGTCAGGTTATAAAAAATTATATTCAAGTGGTATATTTATGACATTGTCCGTGAAAAGGAAATACTTATTAGTAGGGCCGCTCCTAACTTCTAAAGCAGAAGTGTTAGACTGTGATAGTAGTTTTAATTGTGTGATTCATTCCATAAATGTACTTGATAATTTAAAAACAGTTCTGAGTCACAGTTCTCATAGTGATCAAATTTTACAACTGTTAGTTAATTACTATAAACTTGGTTGGCGAATAAATAAGTCTAAGGTACTAGATGATTGACACTGGTTTTATACAAAGGAAGTACATTACTGCAACAGCAAAAACTTTATTTTTTCACATGGCTTATCAAAAACTGTAAAGAAGCTTGCTGAAAAGTGTAAATTTGTTAAAAAAATATTCTGAATGTAATGTTAAGCATGTTGATACTCTCAAGATGACCAAAGTTACGTTTTTAAATTGTGAGTAGTGATACTTTGCAATATGGTAATTACAACAAATTTGTTTATGATTTTTGTTTAAAATGGTTAGACTTAGTACAGTTAAAATTGAAAACTGCTGAATCAGTAGTAGCTTTTTTGAAAAATATCTCAGTACATGGAATATACTTTATAAAATGTAAGAGCTGCTTAGGAATGGAACTTAGTCCTAAATATAGTCAGAGTAACTGGTTTGCTGAGTAAAGTATTCATATTGCAAGAAATCAGCTAAATAATGTCGTTCACAAGAAATAGATTTCGTATTGTATGATTTTCATAATAAACAAATTCTTTGAAAGGTTTTTAATAGTGTCTGAATTGTTGCCCACCATTAATGTAGTACGGCGCAGGCCCAGGTCCCAAGAATTATTTTTACATATTTTTAATTTACAGTATGTTTGTTTCATATTGTCGGGATCTAGGTTAAGGAACAAATGGGGTTAGGAAAAGGTAATAGGCTAAGGGGAAGGATAAGGAGTCAGAAGGACAGAACCTCTAAACTTGCCACTAATATTCTGACAAGAAGCCCAAAATTCTTTCAAACAAAACACACCTCAGACTTACAGAGGACTGACACAACTTCTAAGGGGTACAACGTACCTCTTAAAAAGAAAATACAAACAAATAAACACTCATATAATAACTGGGGTGACTGCTTGGCTAACGAGAGGATACAAAAATTACTATCAGAGTCCCAGTAAGCTTTAAGAGTAGTCATATTCCTTTGTTTTAATAAAAACTATTGAAAAGAAATATAAATTAAATGAAGCTAGCAAAATTGCAAAGTGAAAACAAAGAAAAAGAAAACAGAATTCTTTATACGTTAAATTAATACTACTGTCTATAGAATCCGTTACTCAAAGTATCAAACAACAATAAACATTTAGAAAAGAAAAACAAGATCACAAAATTATATATAGCTAATTCAAATATTTCTCAGCCAACAGTTAAAAAATAAATAATAAATAACCTGGATGCTCATAATAATTCCAAGAAAAGAAGAAAAGGGGAGAGGGTGGTAGAGTAGGGGAAAATAGTGAGATGTGGCAATACTCACAGGTGCTCATAACCGAAAACTACTCAGCTTACACTCATATTCAAAAAGGAGAAAATAAAAAATAGGTAGCCAAAGTCTTGGCTTAGCTAGGATAAATTTCAGGAGTGATATCATAAAAAATAAACAAAAAAAATAACTGAATTTAATTTTTAATCAAAATAAAAGATTATTTTAATTAATTTATTTTTTTAATTTCCTTCATCAAGCATTTCAAAAATAAATAAAACAACATATAACAGTGACCACAAATGAAGTACAAAGTATTGATACAAATCATACCATCGCAAGTACTCAACATTAATTTATAGAATTCAACTACGAAGTTACCAAAAGTCAGCCGAAGAATCTTAAATGTGCGTACGAAAACATTACTCCACAAGACGTTTACTCTATTAACTCTACCTACATACGCGAAAATATTTAAAATCCCTAGCCTGATAGCTTTCAGAGACTTTAATTTCTCTACATATTTAAAATTATTCCACTGAAAACTGTGGATTAGTAAGTACACTAACTGTGTACTCCTGTCTCGAAATCATGTTACCTTAGTGTAGCAGCTCGTTACTACATTGTACCCATCCTCACCACACCACACACACTACTCATCTACCTATATTTGTTATCAACCTCATTTCAACTCACGGAAGGGGTGTTGACAAACATGCACGACTACATAGTTAAGCAAAACTTAAGATAAACTACAAATAGGATACTTAACTTTTTCTTCCTGATCGCTGCCATCTTCCGCCACGTCTCCTACACAACAACTCCCAGCATGCCCCGCAACACCTGACAGAATCGC
This sequence comes from Medauroidea extradentata, assembly GCA_003012365.1. NCBI lineage: Eukaryota > Metazoa > Arthropoda > Insecta > Phasmatodea > Phasmatidae > Medauroidea > Medauroidea extradentata. Next base: position 43,124 of record PNEQ01094742.1, read on the forward strand.
ATCGCCACGCTTGTTCCCCTCTCGGCCACACACACTCTACCGTGCAGCGACGACATATGCAGAACTCTCTACTCTCTCTCTACCTCTCACTCTCTCTCTGCACACGCTCCTTCTGCGTACAAGACAGGGTTCTCGACCCCTACGAACTGCTATACTACATACACTGCTGCTCCACTTCCACGCTAACCAGGAAATAAACAAGAGGCGAGGAAGGGCGGGTAAGCACATGACAGCTTTTTTTCCACCCGGCGATTATTGAACTCCAAGCATGTTTGTCCTACTTGTTTACAACAATCGCAAGATAGCGCCAACGTATCATGCACCACCCTCCCATCCTCTCTACTCGTTCACCCCTAGCTTGCGCATCGTCGACACTACCAGATAGCTGGCAAAAACCTCCACGAGAAATAAAAGAAATTTACAACTCTCATACTGGCTACCTGTTGGGCAAGCTAACTTCCTGATACTCTAAAGAACATTATAGGCACTAAGCTAAAACTTCAAAAGAAAATTACTAAAACCAAAATTAGGTTAAAACTATAAAACGGAAACTATAGCCTATAAATAAAAGTATGTATCTTAACAAAAAAAAGCAAAACAACAAAAACAACTTTAAACTCTAAATTTCGCGACAATATTTAGCTGTCACTTATAATGTGGGCCTCATGGTCATTGCAACAATGGTATCTGAGAGTTTTGTTAAGAACTATTTGTAATTAATTTGTTGAAGGCCAGTACATCAGTAGAAATTTATTAATATTTAAAGTAAACAATTTTCAGTAACTGTGAACCTATTCTACTTAAAATAAGTTACATTTAATTTGGCAATTGGAAATCACCAATTCAACAGTAAGAAAAACAGTTTGTTTGGTAATGTTAACATTAATTTAAAATTTAAATAGGAGTACGAAGCTTCACTTTATGTAGTATGAAATTTAATTTCTTGAAATATTAAATTACTACTCTGATGTAAATTAACACTGTACTGAATAGTGTTTAAATAACTAAAAATAAACTAGTTCTAATATTTGAAGTCAGTTTTTTAGGATTGTTAACATATTTTAACTCTTTTTCGTATAAGGTATTACTATACAAAATGAAAGCCCTCTGACCTATCCTGTATATATCAGCTTGTTTCCTGTACTTTGTTACCGTGGTGTGGTGTATGCCGACTTACAACCAAAACTTATCAGCATAATTAGTGTATGCAAAATCCATTATGTAGAAAAATTTAACTGTTTGTGTCTAAGTTGTGCCCGCTTCTCACGCAGGCACTGTGAATACAGGCTGCTAATCTTGGCCGAGCAAGGTTCTAACCAAGACACAATTCCACTCAACACACCCACCCATGAGAGAGCGCACAACACTATCACAAATACAACAACACAGGTATACTAAATAGCTACAAAGAAAGCTAATCCAGATTCTTTACAAAATAGCGTGTATTGATATTCCATAGCAGGTACAAGTGAGTAGTTACAAAAAATACCCAAACAGAAATCAAATTGGGCACCACCCAAATTTACAATATTGTTAAGCTGCAAATAACAAGAAAAGTTAAATTGGTCACAATAAACATTATAATGTAAATGAGCGACTCACACACGCTCCATATTTAATAAATATGCCACAGGGACACATGCCCCGGCTGTGCTAAGCCAACGATCGTGACGACACAACCCTGACAAACTGTAACGCAAATAATAAACTAATCAAAGCAAACCGAACAAACGCAGAAACCATAAGCGGAAAACACAAGAATAAAATAATAAACTTACCAAAGAAAAGTCCAGGGAGTGTCGCCGAGTTCGCGGGCCAACACAACTGCCCACGAGCGGGCCCGGGAGAAGACTGACTGGCCGATACACACACTCCGGCAAACCCAGCCGGCGTGGAGGGGAAAAGGAGAGGGGGGAAGGAGGGCGAACACGAGCAAGGCCGACAACTACCGAGTGTACACGAAGTCATCCAGGCGGGGCGATTAAACAATCATATTGACGAGGCACTCAAGTTCATGTCCAGGCAACATCACGGAAAATCCTTTATATGCATAGTGAAACACTGACGTTCTTCTTCACATGTACGTCTTGGGAGTTACCAACTACCCAGTACAAAGTGGCAAAAATTTACTTCACGTCCTAACACTGCTTAAAAAAATTCAGCCTTTTTTAGATGCTGGCTGTCCCCAATGTCTTGACATATCGACTGGAACATTTAGATAACAATCACGACTTCAGCACGCAATTAAAATCATCCCATCAGCAGACTATTCCCAACCTTTACTTAGTTAATCCGTTCCCATTTCTACATTGCAGTGTCGAGAAAAATCCATTCCTACCCACAAATCAAGCACTTTCTCAAGGTTATTTACTGTTTCTGTTGCACCAACATGCAACAGTTTAAGTTGCTAGCGAAATTGCAGAACTTGCCAAAATAACTGGTTTTCAAATGTGACGCACAACATAGCCTACACCTTTTGTCTGTACGATGAATTCTGTAAATTAATTAATGTTAAGTCATCAACTATTTGGTTGGAAGTGTTGTACAACTAAGAACATTATTTAAACTTATGCAATAATAGTTTGTTAAATTGAATACATAATAATTGAGCTATTTCTAAACTAATAAATATGTTGCAAGGTTTTTATCTGGCTATTATTTATGCTATATTACTAGCATGGTTAAGTATAACAGAAATACAACATACCTGTACTTTGGCGTTAAGAAAAAAATTAATAAATAAAACAAAACAACACACACAAACAAACCCAGACACACACACACTCAACATTCATGTGTATACACACAAATAGAATAGAGATCTTCATTTGTTAGCTATGGTACATTAAATGTCTACATGAAAAGTACTTATTTTTATTGTATTTTCTTCTTTGGCCCTAATTTTCTTCTTTTGCAGGAGTGTCGAAGCTCACGTTTTCTTTTACGTGTAATTTCTACACTGGGTCTTACTTTCACTTTCAGTTTTGGTTACGTTATATATAGCTTCAACATATCAAGCCGAACATCACATCATTACGGAAATAGTTTACCGTCATCTGTACTACTTGATGCCGTTGTTCTCACTACAGATTGGCAACCATACATTCTATCTGCAACGATATAACATTTGATTTGCGGAAAGCTAAAGCATGACACTCAGTCATGTAGAAGGTGTTGGAGGAAGTCTTATCTTGAAACATGACATGCACGTACCTTGAGTTTTCAGTCCTCTCAGCACAGTGATTTCTTCTTTCTTTATTTGTTCAACAAATGGCTCTCTCTTTTTTCTCTCACCCCCTTCCTTCACTCGCCCCAAACATAATTGATTTATTCAATTTATCTTAAATATTTCTTTCAGCACATTTTATAATAGTACTATTTACTTTGTGCATCACATTGTACTCGGCTGGCACTGGGCTATTGTTCTATATGCTCACATATTTTCATATATACTAAATATTTTAAGACTTTGATGATCTAACTCAAATTTTGCTTGATCCACAAGGTTAAAAATTAATTATCAAAAATTGTTTAGTAAAACAACACAACATATCATTTCCTGATTGGAAACTGGTTCACTCGTTTTAGAGAAAATCAAAAAATAAAATCAGCTCATTTTGATGCTGCCTAGTGGTAGTGGCATTCACACTTAACTTTAATTTCATGTAAATTACGTAATATTTTTCTATATCACTGTCCACACAGGAACATAACATGCTGGTACCATCCATTGTTGAACTTATGTAGGTATAAATAAGTTAAATGTCCACAGGGGTATATGGGCCGAATTAGTCGGGTATCAGACCTCTCGCTGCCCATCAAGGCGATGTGGGTGCAATTCCCGGCAGGATCGGTCCCCGGATTTTCCCATGTGGGAATCGTGCTGGACGATGCTGTTGGACAGCAAGTTTTCAGAGGGATCTCCAGTTTCCCCGGCCTCTTCATTTCAGCGCTGCTCCATGCTCACTTCAGGTCACATCTCACCTGCGTTGATGACCTCTACATTAAGCACTGACTAAAATCTCTCACTCACTTACTAGAGGAAATGTACGCCAAAGAGGCCTTTTCACTCTGGTTTCATTTAGTAAAATTTCATTGAGTAAAACTCATGTAATCTGTCAACTGTTGGTTAACATTTCCACTTGTTTTATGTCTTTACAAATGACAGTTCAGTACCAACCATAAACAAAACAACTATTACCAAAGTCAGATGTCTGGTGCTACCATGTCCAATTTTGACTTTGAGACAAAAAAAATATCTGAAAATTTAGTTTACTGACTTAAGTGAGACAAAATTCCCCAATGGCCTCTCCCCCACTTCCAGAGCCAGACGTGCTGCGCACTCATGACCTGCACATGTCTTCTTCCCTCCGCCATCTGTACACGAATCATAAATGTTACATTCTCGCTGTTCACTCGTGACTGTCAACTTGTCAAACCTCCCAAGTTCTTGATACTGACTCTCGACACTCACTAACCACGTTTCATAACTGACTACTTCTCGAAACTGATTCTTACTGACTGCTTCTTACTGACCGCTTCTTACTGACTGACTGCCCGACTCTTACTGATCATGGGAAGGACATGGTAGCTAAGATATCTCTTGGCGGAGTAATACAACAGAATCCACCAAAAACAGCAAAATTACACGTAAACATACAACAAAGGGTTTCAAAATTTACATGTATAATTTTTATTTAAAAATAATAAAGCAGGCTATCAACCACAATGTCGGTGGCAGAATTCCTACAGCCTGGAAAAGCTTGCAACACAAGGAGTTACTCACTTCACCAGAAAAATTTAATAAAGTACAAAATTCTGCCAAAAATCGAGAAGAAAAAAAAGTTTTACCAACAAATTTAATTGAAATTCTACTATGGTCAATTTGAAACCAGACAAGCCAGGCGAATAAACAAACAACTCTACTTTAAAATTCCCGACTGTATTTTATATTTAAATTTTGAAAGATAAATTTTAATTACTCATGTCCCCAATTACTAGGTTATTGAATCCTGTTTTATCATCCCGAACACCTGATGAACCAATACTGACTAAGGCATACAGCCTGTTATTAAAGATTTAAATTTAAATAACAAACAAATGTTACATGTAATGATAATTAATAATAACACAGAATGAATTAATCGGATGACTTTATTCTAGTCTGCATACGTCATTTTACAGCTATCCCTGATTGCAGAGTCCACTTCAGTTACTGCCAATCTCCACATATCACAATTCCCACTTACTCTCATGGACCTTTACAAATTTAAATACGGTAGGAGGTAGTGCCTGAACCAGGGTTCATACACAGATTACAAAGAATTTTTCAAAGACAATTCCAGGACATTTCCAGGGCATTTCACAGGTTTTGAAACATAACAATTGTGTTTTGATTACATGTCGCAATCAAAAAATTTGCAGGCACTAATTCAAAGAAACACTAATAAAAATACGGTTTTCAAATATTTTTCCAACAATACAACAAAACAGTTACCTTTCGTTAACAGCTTTTAGACAGTTTTTCAATCTCTTCACTTAACTTTGCGACTTCGGCTGCTGTTTCACATGAATTTTTCCTGCATGTATTGGACTTTGAAAGAAGAGTGAAATCATTTATTTTTTCAGCAAGTAATGCCATTGAATCAGCTTCTTTGTTCATTGAATCAATTAATTTCTCAATCTGTAGCTTCTTCTTCCTTAATTCTCGGACAGTTTCTAACAGTTGTGACCTCTTCCTACTACTTTCCTCTTTTGATTTACATTTATTCTGTTCATCTAAGGAGTGTTGATAGCGCATTCTTGATGATCTAGCATTTGCCAACAGTTCTATACTGAACACATCACTTACTTCTACATCTTTAAATTCATTATACACAACCCTCATTGCCATTAGAGATTTTTCTGTTAAGTTTTCCACAAGCATTTCTCTGTTAACAGAGAAACCACGTGTAAATAAGTTAATTGAAATATTGCACGAAATAAAACACAAAACTTCAGGATTGAGACATATCACAAACAGTGCCATTTATTTCCACATTGCCATGTTGAACACTAACTTCTACCAACCCAGCACGATGAAATTTACCACCCGAGAAGGACAAAAAATTTATATTTATGAGCTACAAATATCCCTAACATACTGCCCACCAGAAAATGGTACATTTTCCAACAAAACAGCAACATTACATCGACCTAAGCCACACTGAGACACTTTTGAAACATAAATAGTCTACCATTTTGAACACAAAGTAAACAAAAATTTTCAACAGTAACAAACAAAGGTTAATGGCAAAAGAAAGTCTCGTCAACAGTTCAGGAGTCATCGTGAACAGGTAGGGGAAACAGCTTTGAAACCGGTCATACAAGTTCACCACTGGGAGATCTCACTGAAACCACTCGTACCAAACCGTCTTTACCTGGGTGAAGCTTCACCTTCCATCTAGAGGGAGGTAGGTTAAATCTCTGACTAACACCAAAGTGTCAATTTTCAGGTTGGGAACCATATCACTCCATTTGGTTCTTTGATGTAAGTTATGGAGGTATTCTGAACTCCATCACCTTCAGATGCTATGCTTCAACTTGGTGACTATTTGCCACCGACCTAGACGATTGTCCACGATGCGGCTCAGGTTTTGCTCAGGTAGGCCAACAAGAGGAGCACCCACAAGAAAGTGTCCTGGGTTAAGTACATCAAACTCTGATAGAGCTGAAGACAAAGGACACAATAGACGGGAATTCAGTACTGCGGAAATCTCGATGAAAAGGGTGGCAAGTTCTCAAATGTGTAAGTATTTTATCTCCAATAACCCGTTTTGTATGTAATTTGGCTGATTTGACATCTGCCTCCCAGAGGCCACCAAAGTGAGATGCCGCTGAAGGATTAAACTATCACACAATGTTGAGACCCCTATAGGTCGGTTTGTATATCCTTCCATTATGGCTTAGCCAAGACAGCTTGATAAACGTCCTTCAAAATCTACTTGCCTCAATGAAGTTAGTTCCTTGGTCTGAACATATATCAGATGGGGTACCCCTCACTGACAAACCGTTTACACAATGATGATGATACTTCCAGATGCGCTGCCTTCATTGATATACACACAAAGATGCAAATGTAGCTTTTGTCCACTGGAGTCTTCCATGACTTTGTTCGCTTTGTTGAGAATGGTCCTGTAAAATCAACTCTCACTTTCAGAAAAGGATGTACCTGTGAGAATCTCACAGCAGGAAGATCTTCCGTGACAGGTATGGAAGTTTTGGCTGCACATTTGAAGCATTTAACGCACTTGTGCACATACTGCCAAATAATCCGTCTGGCACTTAGTATCCAAAATTGCCTTTGGACAAGAGATTGTACTGCTAGAGGTCCAGCATGGCGACACTCCTCATGGTAATGTTTCACAATTAGCAATGACAGATGACCCTTTCCTGGAAGAAGTATCGGGTGTTTACTCCCTTCAGGTAACGCTGAGTACTACAAGCGGCATCCCACCCTGATGACCACCAGAGGATCAAGAAATGGATGCAAATTCCTCAACTTCTTGGAGCACTCATTTCTAGCAAATAATCTCAAGTCTTCTGAGAAAAGATTACGTTGAACAACTTAACTCCAAAACATTAATGCTGCCTTCAATTCGTCAGCACTAAACCATTTTGATTTACAATGAAACTGTTTCATAAATGCTGCTCTAGCTCTGAGTATCAGCTTGAGTTCAGACAATGAAAGAAAACCCTTCCAGTAATGTCAATAAAATAACATCACATTCTTGAACTGCTAAAACTTGTGCTTCTTAACGTTTATAATCAGTAGTATGTCAGGTCAGGTGTCTCAATTTTAGTCACAGGACATGTATCTTCACAGCTCCTTAACCAATTACGGCCATAAAACCAGGTTTTACTGCTCACCAATTTATCAGGAAACACACCGCATTCGCATGATGCTATCTATGTCTGCTGGGTTGCAACTTGACGGGACATAACACCAAGAGCTGGGTGGCAAAACTGATTGAATTTTAGAGACTCTATTAGCGACAAATGGTTTGAATCTGTGCGGTGACGACCTCAGCCTGACAGAACAGTCAATGAATCTTCTTGCTTCTTCCAACTAATCATCCCCTGTGACCACATCATCCACAAACACATCTTGTAACACTGCTCAAGCTGCCAAAGGGAAATCATGATCTTCATCACTTGATAACTGTCTCAATGTTCTTAATGCTTGATAAGTAGAAGATGACAATCCATGCATGACAGTATTTAATTTGTAAAGATGTACAGTACATCATCTAGAAGAAATGGTCGCCAGATATACTATTTGCAATCATCAGGATGTACACATATTTGCCTATACATCTTACAAATGTCAGCAGTAAGAATAGTAGGTAGCATTCTTCTGAAATTTACAGTAATATCACAAAACTGCAACCTTAGCCCAGAGTGAAGTACATAATTTAATGAAACACCATTGACGTTGCTGCTGAACCATCAAAAACAACATGCAGTTGGATTGTTGAGCTATCTTTAATTACTGCATGATGAGGAATAACATATCTCAAGAGGACCTGAACAAGCTTTAGTTTGTGTACCATGAGTAGGTTGGACAACTGGCATGTGTGTCGTGTGGCCACGTTCTTCATACTCCTTCAGGAACTGAGTGTAAGCACTTGCAAGCTCTAGGTTTCTGCTTAATTTCTTTTCCAGGTGTTCATATCTGAGACGTGCACGTTGAAAAAATTCTCCTAATTCTGGTCGTTCTTGATTGAATGGCAACCGTTGCTAGTGACATCAGCCAAGTTTACAACACTACAATTCAAATATCATGTAAACTTAAAAAGGTGATCTTTACAATTAACAGAAGCTGGAAATAATCGTCAGATTATACAGAAGAGAGGCAGCGACATAGCTTGATAATGCATACATAGTTGGTGAAGAAACTGTTCCCAACATATATATACAGGGTGTAAATGAAAGTATGTTACGAAGTGATTCCTTGTCGAAAATGAAGTACAGTTACATAAGACGACTTTTCGCTTCGCACACTTTGTAAGGGAGCAATACACCCTCGAAAAACAAATTTCAAACTAGTTTATTGGTACAAAATCGTAAACAACATAACATTAAATCATAATTCGCGGATACTGTGTTCTGCAAACACTTATCGACAGTCCGTGAAAAATGTGTTTCGAATAACTTACACCGTCATCAAAATAATGGGGGTGGTCACCCCCTTTCCGGCTTAAGACGGTGCCATCAGATTTTATGGACATGCAATGCTATAATTTGTCTCAAGAGACCCCGATGAACAAAAAAGGTTGTCTTGTTATTACACTGTAAAGTGAAGCATGTCCGAGAAAATGGCCAAAATACAGTACGTAGATTTAGTGGGCTGACACTTAGGCAACACACAATACACCGAATGATACGGTTCTGAAAACAAGTGTAGCAAATACTTTACTGTAATTAAAATGTTCACAGCCGCATGAGTGATACATGTTTACATGAATATCACAACAAGCGCTCGAATGTTCAGCCACCCTCAGTAATACATGCATTGCAACGATGCAACAAAGACAGTCGCACACGCTGGAACAGGTTGGCATTCGTCCGTTATCACTTCGCCTGCTGCAACGATGCGTGCGACGAGCTCCTCGGCCGTGTCCACTGGAGTCTCGTAGACAAGGCTCTTCGTATGTCCCCACAGGTATAAATCCAGGGGCGATAGATCAGGGGAGCGAGGAGGCCACGTGACAGGTCCTCCCCTGCCTATCCAGCGTTCTGGAAATACTTGGTTGAGGTACTCACGAACAGTACAAGCATTGTGAGATGGTGCCCCATCATGTTGTAGCCACATGCGGTCACGTATCAGCAGCGGTACGTCCTCAAGCAACTCGGGCAGAGTGTATTGCAAGAACCGTAGGTACACGTAACCATCAAGACGTGCTGGTAATATGTACGGTCCTACTAAGGTATCATTGACTATGACCGCCCACATGTTGACCAAAAACCTCTCTTGGTGGAATCGCACAACCCTGGCATGTGGATTTTCTTCAGCCCACACATGGCTGTTGTGAGCATTGTACACACCATGACGTGTGAAAGATGCTTCGTCTGTAAATAGAACATACCTGGGAAACTTTGGGTCACGAGCTGTCTGCTGCAAAAACCATGCACACAAATCATGTCTGGGTTGATAGTCACGTGGCAGTAATGCTTGCTCCCTACATGCGCGATAGGGGCGTAGCTGCTGCTCATGCAAGACATTCCACGATGTCATGTGTGATGCACCCACTGCATTTGAAATAACACAGGTACTTGTTGACGGTTGATCCTCGACTCGGGCGAGAACTTCCGCTTCAAATCGTGGTGTCCGCATTGTTGCATGAACACCACAGTTCCGGAAATGTGGCAGGGGAGTACCTGTATCTCGAAGACGCTGGACGATTCATGCAAAAATAGTATGTGCTGGGTGCCGTCTGTGTGGAAATCTTTCACGATACATTCGTGCAGCTAACCTGCCACTGCACTTAGCTTCACCATAAATCAATATCATATCGGTAAGCTCAGCATGCCAGTATCTTTCCATGCTCACTGTCTCACGGACATTTGGTTTTGATTGCAACCCAGTTATTGTGAATAGTATGACGAGCCCACATATCCCGGCACGTCAGAGTGTACCTCGTCGCAGTCCAATGGGTACTCCGGCATGCATTACACGCTAAACGGAGGAGGACGTGGGGAATGTGCAAGCCTCAGACAACTTACTCTTTACAGAGTACAGAACACAAAACCGTCTGTTCATCACGGAGGGAATGATATTGACAAAACTCAATGGTGACTGGCATTCGTAGAATTGTGCGCTCCAATGTTTACCCTTCTTACATTACACGCATACTAATTTGTGTACATTACACTGTTCACTTCATTTGGTTTCGTACTACTACTGTACAGAATAATTACACGTGTGCAGTACATTTCAATATCCCCGCAACATTTACTAACAAATTTGTTCTGCTACACCAGCCATCTATCAGTAACTGTTCGTAGCTCGCACAACGTCGCCCATGACGCGTTGTAGGTTTACAAACTAGCGTGGGGTACGCGTTTGTTACTAACTACCGCGTCGTTCAGCCATGCCACCTGTGTAGTACGCGTTGCCTACGTGGCCGTCCTCTAACACTGTCTTGCCCATTTTCTTGTAAATGCTTCACTTTACAGTGAAACAACAAGACGACCTTTTTTGTTCATCGGGGTCTCTTGATACAAACTATAGCATTGCATGTCCATAACATCTGATGGCACCGACGTCTAATACGAAAAGGTGGTGACCACCCCCATTAGTATGATGAAGGTGTAGTTATTCGAAACACATTTTTCACTGACAGTCGATAAGTGTTAGCAGAACACAGTATCCGGCGAATTATGAATAAATGTTATGTTGTTTACGATTTTGTACCAATAAACTAGTTTGAAATTCATTTTTCGAGGGCGTATTGCTCCCTTACGAAGTGTGCTAAGCGAAAAGTCGTCTTACGTAACTGTACTTCATTTTCAACAAGAAATCACCACACGAAGTTTGTAACATACTTTCACTTACACCCTGTATGTATGCATGTATGTATGTATGTATCTATATCTATATATATATATATGTGTGTGTGTGTGTGTGTGTGTGTGTGTGTGTATATAGTATATATATTTTTTTTTACACTGTGGCAGTGGTGCAAATCCTTCAACATGCAACGTGGAAGACCTTGAAAACCTCAACACACAGAGATTTATACTTTATTCATTCCAAGGTTGCAGCAGAAATAATATTGTCACAGGCGAGCTCTGTAATATATCACTCTGTGTATGGTATATGATCGTTGATCTTGAAAAGGTTTCTGGCACGCCTGTACGGTTCCCATGTTAATACTATGGGCAGAGGCATCTGATCTCACTTCAGAAAGGCATGACATTTGACAGCTGATAGTTCACGAAACAAGTAGAGGCAGCATGGCTGCTTGTTACACAAGCAATGCCGTTCAAGAGTGTGAACAAGCAGAGTAATACGAGCTGCAAATCTGGATAGACTATAGATGACACTATGATTAGTTGATTCAGTTAAATAATAGTAGTTTCAAACCCTATGTGTACAGAGAACACGAAGTTCCTTCATGTAGCTTTAGGCTTAGAAGGAAAGATTAGCACATCTTCTTACTGTCTGACAAGATTTAAGAAGAGGTACAAAATTCACAAAAATATTATATAACGAGAAAAACTAAGGTCTAACGTACAAGCTGCCGAACAGTTTCGTTTAGATTTGGTATTTTTGTCTGTGTGTGTGTCCACGGATTAGCAAACAGCGAGTGATTGTCTGGTGTAGAGGAAGAGAAACCAACTGTTTGCTTGTTGCTACAGTATATATTCTGTGTACTATGTACTAAGTACTAATTACTACATACCAAAGACTAATTTGCTAAATTCCAGGTGTTCCTTAATATAGCATATACAGCTACTTAAAAGGCAATAAAAGATCTTCCAACTCAATTATTTTAAGAGAGGAAAGACTGAATAACGTATGGTGACTAGAAGCGAAATCATATATAAGAAGTAACACACCCTTACAATATTGAAATTAAATTAGATAAATAAATAAATATATTTTTTTTTATTTCAAAATAAACTGTCAATATCACAGCTTTAATTAGCCCAAGTTGGTAAGACTTTGGACAACACACATAAATCCTCCATGGTGGTTTATTCCAGAATTTAGCCCAAAAAAATAGTAAGTATTATGTTTCAGACCAGCTCAAATTTCATTTAATTTCAGTAGAAATTATTTTTATCACTCAGAAAAACTGAGATTATATCTTCAAGTTAGGAAATGGGAAAATAAACACTATCTGATTCTGTCAAAGTAAGGAACTTAGCAGAACATTTAAAACAAACTCCCACAACTTAATTCCAAATAAATTTAAGCAGCAATGTGCTATGAAATGACAGTTTGTTCATAAGTATTACTTAGTATAATAGATTTGTACTCACGACCTTCTAGCTTCATGGTGCCATCTTCTTCGAAAAACACTAATTCTTGCCCACCTAAAATAAATGCAGTAATTCGAAGTCGTCAGGTTTCTTCCACCATACCAGCGACTTCTCTACTTTAATTAATTGACTGGGCATCATAATATTCTATAAAAAGTTACGATGGCGCTGGCTACCAAATGATTTGCCAGCGAGCTAAATGTATGCGTCCAATTCATGTTGAACCCAGCTATAGAGATAATCTCAACCCCCGCATACGATTATTGCCTCATTCAAAGCATCGCGCCAGCCACTCGGCCACTCTCGGTCGAAGATTATACAAGAGGATCCACAAAAAAAAAAATCAAATTGCGGCAACATGAAAGACATGAAACAAAATTAAACCCCAAAACTGAAGAAAACTAATTTAAAAAGTCTACAAAAATAATAATTAAATAAATGAATGTGTCATACCAAGTTAAACTCCAAAGTGAAACAAATCTAACTACTCAGAGCATTCATTAATTAACCCTAATTAATTTAAATACAGAAATTAGAAATGCTATATCGCCCTCCCAAGCCCTTTTCCCTTAGCTCGAGCTAGCCAGCATTTTTGAAATAAGTCGTGTGCAATGTTACGTCAAAAGGTGTGGCGCAAGACTTTCGTAATCTATTTTTTAGGGGGGGAAGGGGGGAGGGGGCAAAAATGTGCCGCCTGTACGTGCCAAAGCAGCATCTCACAGCCTTTTGTGAGAGGAGGAATAAATACACTAGACCCCCGATTTTACGAATACTCACGGTTCCTCTCATCGCATTCGTAAAATCGCTACCTTCGTAAATTCGATAGCGGCTTATTTTTGGCACCCCCCCCCCCTTCCTTAACAGAAAATTTTAAAATTGCATTTTTTCTGCAAAGTGACTCTAGACCTCGACTTCTGTAGCATTTTGCGGGAAATTAATTAACGTATTAATGTAAACATAAATTGATATCAGTAGCCAGACGTCACACTGTTGAGCGGTAGATATGAACCGACCCTTGTCCCCAAAAAATGAGAAAATCGAGATTCCGAGTGTCTTCTCTCGAGCGAATAGCCCGACTCCCGTAGCATTTAACGGAAAAATAAAGCAAGTGATAGTTTAAATATAAATTTATATCAATAGGCAGACGTCTTGCGATCAAAAGAATGCCGCTAAACAATAGATATGATCGACCTTTGTCGAAAAAAAAAAAAGAGAAAACCGAGCTGTCGAGTGCCTTCTCACGAGCGAATAGCCCGATTTGCGTAGCGTTTAATGGATAAAAAAGTAGGCATTCCTTACTAGTAAAATGCCCTTGTAAATTATTCACCAAAGAAAGAAGGAATAAGCGGATGTATTTATTCATTGCGCAGTTTTATATAACTTAACGTAAAAACATTCCCTGGACGTTGTTGATGAATTGTACGAGAACGTAGATACTAGTATAGTAGCGTTT
>PNEQ01094755.1:0-10648 GCA_003012365.1 Medauroidea extradentata
CTAGAGTAGCCCATTTACTACCTTAGGTATAAGGCAGGTTCAGAGTCGCCCATCTACTACCTTATGTATAAGGCAGGTCTAGAGTCGCCCATCTACTGTCTTAGGAGCAAGGCAGTTTTATAATCGCCTATCTACCATCATGAGTCGCCTGTATACCATATTAAGTGCAGGGCATTTCCAGAGTCGCCATCTACCATCTTAAGTGCAACACAGGTTGAAATTCGCCATTATAGTACCATCTAAGGTGTAGGATAGATCTAGATTTCCCCGTCTACCATCTTGGGTTCAAGGCAGCTTCAGAGTCGCTTATATAGCAAATCAGGTACAAGGGAGGCTCCGAGTCGCTTATCTACTAGTTAGTGCAATGCAGATCCACAGTCGCCCATCTGGCATCTGCTGTGCAGGTCCAGAGTCGCCCGTCTACAATCATAGGTGCAGGGCTGGTTCAAAGTTTCCCATCTACCATCTTAGGTACAGGGCAGGTCCAGAGTCGCCCATCTACCATCTTAGGTGCAGGGCAGGCCCAGAGTCACCCATCATAGGTGCAAGGCTACTTCAGAGTCGCGCATGTACTTTCTTAGTTCCAGGCTAGGTCAGAGTTACCCAGCTACCATCTTAGGTACAAGGCATATCCAGAGTCACCCATATACCGTCTCAGGTGCAAGACAGGTCAAAATTACACAGTCGTCTATCTGCCATCTTAGGCGCTAAGGGTAGTCAAGAGTAGAATATCTACTATCTTAGCTGCAGGGCAGATCGAAAGTTGGCATCTACCAACCAAGGTGTAGGGCAGTTCCAGAGGACCCAATCTACCATTTTAGGTGCAAAACAGGGCATGTTCAGAGTTGCCAATTTACCATCTTAGGTGCAGGGCAGGTCCAATCTCTCCCATATACCGTCTTAGGTGCAAGGCATTTCAGAGTCGCCCATCTAGCATTGGATGTGCAAGTCAGGTCCAGAGTCGCATATCTACTATCTTAGGTGCAAGGCAGGTCCAGAGTAGCCATTCTTCCGTATTAGGTGCAGGACAGTTTCAGGGTCGCCCATCTAATATCTAAGGTATATGGCAGGTCCAGAGTTGCCAATTTACCATCTTAGGTGCAGGGCAGGTCCAATCTCTCCCATATACCGTCTTAGGTGCAAGGCATTTCAGAGTCGCCCATCTAGCATTGTATGTGCAAGTCAGGTCCAGAGTCGCATATCTACCATCTTAGGTGCAAGACAGGCCCAGAGTCTCCTCCCATCTACGATCTTAGGTACAGGGCATGTCCAGAGTCGCCCATCGACCATCTTATGTGCAAGGTAGGTCCAGACTCGCCCATATTCCATCTAAGATTTGGGCAGGTCCAGAGTCGCCATACACCATCTTAGGTGCAAGGCAGGTCCTTAGGTGCCTGTCTAACATATTAGGTGCAGGGCATTTACAGATACGCTCATCTATTATTTTTAAGTGCAAGGCAGGTAGAGGGAGCCCTTCTAGCATCGAAGGTTTAGGGCAGGTCCAGAGATATCCATCTACAATTTAAGTTATAGAGCAGGTACAGAGTCGCCCATCTACCATCTTGGGTATAAGGCAGGTCCAGAATAGCCCGTCTACCTTCTTTAGTGCAAGGCAGGTCCAGAATAGCCCGTTTACCTTCTGTGGTACAAGGCAGGTCCAGAGTCGCCTATAAAGCATTTAAGTTGTAGGACAGGTTCAGAGTCGCCTATCTACCATCTAAGGTTTAGGGTAAGACCATAGTCGCTTGTCATCCATCTTAGGTACAGAGCAGGATCAGATACACCCGTCTACAGGGTGGCGAGCGACCGGGAAAAATCAGGGAATTTAAGATTTCTGGAGAAGTCAGGGAAAAGTCAGGGAATTCTCTAAAAAAAAACTGGAATTTCTAAATTTAGTGAACGAACATTTCCGCGGGCGGTATGAACACAACGTACCACTTTCTTGGTACGTATACCAATTTTCAAGATCCATAATATATTTTCGTACCGATATTGTAGTTGTGTGGAACCGTGTGAAACAGTGGATTAACAGTGGTTTTGACGCGATGTACCAGGTTTTTGTCTCAAATACGATTTTTTTGGCGTTTTGTACCAGAATTTTCAGAGGTTTCCGACAGTGTTGCCAGACCAATGATTCCTTGGTAATGTGTTGTGATATTTTCAAGATTCCTAAGTGGTAAAAAATTACTCTCTCGTGGTGTTTCTTGCGTGCTGTTGGCAAAATGCCGTAAATTTTAATGAATTTTTAGTTAATAAAGTGGGTTTTTGTGGTGTTTTTTCACAAGAGTTCGTAGTTGAAATTGAAGGCGTCGACTTGGCAACATACGATTCTCAGTTCGCTTTTGTTCTTAAAATGCGGCATGCTGATACTTTCATTAACCGTTCGGTTGTTTATTGTTTAGTAGTGTGGCGCGAATATTTTATTCTATCGTTCATGCGCGGGGCGGTGCGAGTATTTATTTCTTCCGAATATATCTGAAGTCCGTGGATTTACATTTAAATTGTATTTTATCTACCGTACCGCGTAATGGCGGAACACGCCTGAACTTGTTGGCTCGTGCAGTGACAAAGGTATGTTAAAAAGTTACAGCATAACGTGACGTGATCTCGTGTGTGTTTTTGAAAAAAATATCTAGAAATGTATGTTCAATGAGTGTTATTTCCACAACGTAATTAATTTAGTTATACAGTCATGGTAGGAAGAAACAGACTGTATTGGTTAACCTATCCTACTACTATTAAATGAATCGCGAAGTTCCTGGTGATAACTCTGCAAGGTGCAATTCGTGCAATGTTAACTTTTCTTTAAGCAACACGTGCCGGCGTTTCGTTATGAGCCACATTGAAGGCAGAAAACCCTAAGTAGGCTGGGAGTTTAAACTGTGAAGGTAGGCCTAGATGTTTTTTTTCAAATCTGTACCATGTGAAACAATGTTCCCAGATTAGTGTCACAGCAAAGAAACTTCAGTTACAGCGAAATAAGATAGGCTTTTATATCACATTTCGTCTTGCGACGTATTTCATGGATGAAATGAGTTAAATGCTAGAGGGGAAGAAAGTTGAAGTTTGTTTCGACGAATCATTGAACAAAGTTTCGCAAAAACAACAGTTGCACATTACAGTATGTTTTTGGGATTCAAAGAGTGATGGTGTAGTGACCAGGTATTACACGTCTGTTTTTAGGCAACTTATTAAATGTTTTTAATTCTGTTATCGAGAGCTGTTCACTCCATAACTTCACAACCACAGCATTTTTAAAGTGGAATGTGGATTGACATAATCGAAAATTGTCGTATTTGAATATTCCTAGGACTTTGTTTCTTCGTAAATAATGAAGAAATGATAGAATTTCTGCAAGGTGAAGTTATGTTGATAAGTAGTGTTCAGCTTCAGCTCAGGGGCGTCATTTGGGACTACAGGGGGGGGGGGGCAAATGCCCCCCCCTGGTTTTGGAATTTTTGTGTATAAATATATTTTTTGTATTTTTTAATGTAAATAATGCTAACTTAAGAACATAAAACTGAAGTTTTATTATTAAAGTATCTAATTTATACATACTTAATTAATAAAAAAGATGCAACAAGGTCACTGTCGTTAGAAAACAAAATCTTTCCCCCCCCCCCCCCTGGAAAAACCTGAAATGACGCCCCTGCCTTAAAAAAAAAGTAAATATTAAGAATCACTACTCATCGTGTACTGGCCAAACTATTGATTTTAGACATAGTTTGTTATGAACACTTTTTTCTACAGACGGTGTAGTAGTCCTACGTAATTTTTTTAGGTTAGGTTTTAAGTTTGGTTAGATTATGTTTAAGTTAAATTAGGTTACAAACATTAAATTAAGTCATTTTAAGTTTCCTAACCTAAACTAGGCAACATGACAAAAAATTTTACGTAGGTATTTTAGAGACATTAGAAGTAGTCCTACATAAAAAATTTGTTACCTAACAAAAAATTTTTTTTATATAGCACTACTTATAACATCCCTAAAACATTTTTGATAAATAAACTATAAGACTAAAATCAATAGTTTGGCCGGTACACGATGAGTAGTGATTCTTAATATTTATACAAAAAAAATTTGTCGCGATCGTACAACGTGGTTAATTTTATTGATATTTTGTTGGTCAGGGAAATAACAGCAGCTGACCTGGAAAGGTCAGGAAAAAGTCAGGGAATTTTTTTTACAGGTTTTGCTAGCCACCCTGCGTCTACCATTTAGGGTGCGGGGCGTATCCAGAGTCGCCCGTCTATCATTAATAATATATGGCTGGTTCAGAGTCATCCATCTA
Source organism: Medauroidea extradentata (assembly GCA_003012365.1). Classification (NCBI taxonomy): domain Eukaryota; kingdom Metazoa; phylum Arthropoda; class Insecta; order Phasmatodea; family Phasmatidae; genus Medauroidea; species Medauroidea extradentata. The sequence goes on from PNEQ01094755.1 coordinate 4,293, forward strand.
CCATCTCAGGTATAGGGAATGTGTAGAGTCGCCTGTCTACCATCCTAACTGCTGGACAGATCCAGAGTCATCCATATAGGCCCTACCGTCTTAGTTGCAGGGCATGACCAGAGTCGCCCATCTACCATATGTGGTAGGTGTGCCCAGAGTAGCTATCTACCATCTTAGTTGCAGGTTATGTCCAGAGTTGCCCACATACCATCTTAGGTGCAGGGCATGCCTAGAGTCGCCCATATACCATCTTAGGTGCCGGGCATGCCCAGAGTCGCCCATATACCATCTTAGGTGCAGGGCAAGTCCAGAGTCGCCCATATACCATCTTGAGTCAAGGTAGGTTCGGAGTCGCCTATCTACTATCTAAGGTATAGGGCAGTTCCAGAGTTGCCCATATACCATCTTAGGTGCAGGGCAGGTCAAGAGTAGTCCATCTACCATCTTAGGTGCAGGGGAGGTCCAGAGTCACCCGTCCCCCGTCTTAGGTGCAAGTCAGATCTAGAGTCGCCTAAGGTATTAATTCCCATTTCTTCAATTAAAACTTAGTGACTGGATTCAGTTTCTTGGACGTACTCCATTGCAAATTGAATGGCTGACAAAGAAAACTAAACAAATAAAAGCAAAACCATAAAATAAGCAGAGTATGCTTTAGTCAGCAAGATACGTACACAACATGAAATTCCAAAATGGAATCGGGTCAAATAAAAACAAAGAACAAACAGATAATAAATAAAAATAATAACAAATAAAATAAAAACCAAGTAATACGTGACACAACGATGAGACGAAACAAAAAACACAGTAGATATCAGACACGAACAGTCGCACTCGTTTTCCTGAACCCTGTGTGTCTACCTGATGACGGGAACAGATTCCAGTTCCCGAAACGTCGTAACACTGTCTGTCTGGAAAACTACTGTGTTTTGTTTCGTCTCTTCATTGTGTCGTTTGTCTTTTCTGTATATGGCTGATATCTGTTGCGTTTTGTCCCGTCTCTTTGTTGTGTCTTTTTGTTATTTTTTTGTTCGTGGTCGACAATTTGGTGTAAGACATTGAAAGAGAAAAGGTGGTTCCGCTAGTGTAGCAGTTAAACTGCAAATCTTTAGTGGTGGCTTGTTTCCACCAAATTTCACACCAACCTGTGCTGTGAAAGTATGTCGTGACCTATTATGACATAGCACAGAGATTTGGAAGCACAGCAACCTTTATATTTTCATAGTTGTGACTAGCAGACGGAGAAACCTTCACTCCGCAGTTGTCGATGAATTCGTTACTTACAAACGTTTCTGAGCTTCCAGTATCAATTAAGGCATCTGCGACTACTTCATTAACACATACTTTAACTAGTGATTTTGTCAGACATCTTGGTGCCACTGCTGCTAAACGAGGTACAGAGGCTAGTTGAAACCTTAGTCTTCCTATAGTTGTTTTTACTCTGGCACGCTTTTGCAAAATGCCTTTTTTTCCACATTTATTGCAATTAGAATCTTTGGCAGGACACGAGTCACGTACATATTTTTTGTAACCACAAAAATAACAATTACTTGGATGAGTTGAAGCTGCAGATACAGTGTTAGATTTAGAAGATTCAGAAGATTCCATACCTACCTCATGTTCTATGTTAATTTTATGGGTAGCATTCAGGAACATACTAGGAGTAGATTATAAATGAGACTGTTTTTGCGCCGATTCCAGATATCGAGCTTGAAAAAAAGCCTCTTCTAGCCTTAGTACATTATTCTCTAGACGTTAGCGTATGTTCAGATGATTTAAGACCATTAATGACAGTATTTCGAATAAAGTCGTATTTATTTTCATTATCACTAACTGCACGAAAGTTACACTCTCTACTTAATAACTGAAGATTTTGCAAATATTGGTCTACTGACTCGCCAGTTTCTTGCTTCCTAGAAGCTAATTGGTGTCTAGCGAAAACTTAATTTGTGGGTTTGATGTATACAGTTTGTAAGACTTCAACAGCTTTCTCATAAGTAACACAATCAGATATAATGTTGAAGACCGTACGACCAACATAATTAATGAGAATTTTCAACTTATCTTCGTCTGTAGATTTTTCAAATGCTCTAATACAATTTTCAAAAGTCCGAAACAAATGCACCTATTCCTGAGAAGCACATTTGGAGTATGAGTCAGTATTGAATCGTTCGGGTTTCAAAAGTTTCTCCATTTTCTTTTTAGCTGGTTAAATTGTAGCCTAATAGAATCAAACATTTCGCTAAAACAAAGCTTTAATCAGATAAAACTGACCTACAAGTTAAAGCACAAGGTAACAGTTTTTGAATGCCATATTACCATCATAGATAAACAGTTACATAGATATATACATTCATTACATTCACGCACAGCAATTATCACATAACTAGCACAAAACCAACACACCGAGCACACGTTTTTTTATGTCACGATATTTTGCTTCGCGCATTAGAAGTATATACATACAATTGTCGGATATATTTAAGTAACGAAGTAGTCAGAAACATTTTAAAACATTTTTTTAAGCTTTGCCAGATGATTTTCCCGAGTATGTCTCACTCCGCGAGCCCACCATACTAGCTACTGGCACGGTGCACCAAATGCTTGTTGCCGGTGGAGTAGGCGTAGGCACTAGAAAACCATGAAAACAGACAGTGCGGTTAGTACACAACGCGGCGCAGGGCACGTTATTATCAAGAGCTGTCAGTCTGAAGTTATAGAACACGAGGGAGCGTGAGATACTACTAGCCCACCGGTGTAAGTTAGTACAACCGTAAGTTGAGATATATTCGTATTTACGTGCGCACATGTGTGTATGTATGTACACATTCATATACACGTATTGTTCTTAATTAGACCCAAACATCATGGAAGGTGCAACATAAGTTGATAGCATGTACGACTTAATAGCCTATAGTAATATATGGGCGGTGGGGATGCTTTTGCTAACGTAAATAATAATCTGAACCAGGGATCTGAAGATTGATTCTACGTCTTCGGAAACAGTCATTATATTTGATGAAATGACACATTTCCAACCTGCTTATACTCAGATTGTTTTAAAATGCTTCTTCTTTGGCCGTGATCACACCTTATCACCAAGAAGTAAATTAAAAAAGAACAACGTTGCCAACTTTTTTGATGGGAAGTTTCTATGACTCGTTACTAAAATTATTAGTAAGCTATTACCATACATATCTGTCGTTTTAGTTTACTCCAAAATAATTTCGTATGCAAAAATTTTCAGTGCAACTATAAATAGCAATAATTGTCAACAAAGACGGCAACTAACTTTCTCACAACGAGATGTGACGTCAGAGGTGGGTACTTCTAATCGTCCATTACGAAAAGTGACACGAACTCTAAAGTTGTTTGTATTCTAGGTTATTGCCGAAAGAAACGAACGAGAATTTTTCAGGTCCCTACCACGGTCGTAGAAGAACAGGTCTGGACACTCGCCTATGTAACAACGTATTTTGCTTGACCCCCTTGTTGTTTGGCTGTAGTTCGTCAAGTTTTTCTTAGATTAGTGAACGAAGGAAGTATTACATAAATTGATAAAAAAAATACGTTTTGATAAATTGTTTAACTTAGTGGGAAGGAAGTGGGTGGAGTTTGAGTCCGACCGCCCTAACTGGAGCGCCAATAAAACACAATATTCTCGGTAACTTAGTGAACTACGGCCAAACAACAAGGGGGTCAAGTTTCCAGGCGAGTGTCCAGACCTGTTCTTCTACGACCGTGGTCCCTACATATAGTATAACTTACTTCTGATTAGAAAGCACGCATGTAGCTGAGATGGTTAGAACAATAATCATACGTCTTTGGCGGCGTGGCGATACAGAATAAATAAGTAGTAACATAAGCGACGACAACTTTTTCATTTTGTATATCGTACGAGCTCTCGAGCCGTACAATAATACAAAGTGGATTAGCGACAGTAGTTTATATAACCACATTTAGTGCTTGATACTGTAATTAGTTTGTATATTTACTGAATATTTAAAAATGGTAAACGTGACGATTCAATGTTCAACATCAGATAATAAATACTTCTATTAGAAGCGACATAATGGAACTTTTTAATCATTGTTATGTACCAGTCCCCGGGGCGTACAGGAAAGTATACAAAGCCATGTGGAATTTGAGACATAGGTTTAATAACCGCTTAAATTTAAAGAAATGCTGTAATTTGCTTGTATCTCAATTACACAATTATAAATTATGAATGTGACGTTACATACGTGTTAATTTCTTCCTAGATTATATAATAGGTCTTACTAAAATGCAGTCTTCTTCAAACTCCAACACAAAGACAATCCAAATACAAAACGAATACGATAAAAAATCACGTCTTGTCGCTTCTGTTAATACTTTTTTTTAATTCTGTGGTGGCGATAAAATTCTACACTGTTTCCGTGCGAATTTTGAAACTCCCCGTCAAAGTGAATGAATAGTAACAACAGCTAAAAATAATGGATCCATAAAAATTTCCCATTCAACTTTTTCTTCCCTTTAGGAGTTTTACGGTTTGACAGTAAAAATTCGGTTGGCACCCTAAATATGGGACGTAATAAAAGGACGGTGGTGTGGAAGAAACAAAGGGAAAGAAAAGGAAGCAGAACTAGGGCAGCGTCGAGATAAAAAAATAAAAGTAGTTAAAGTGTCTACCAGAGTAACACGAGCCAAGATACGGTCTGGAAGATCTGAAAATGATTCGACGGCTGTGTAACTTCTGTTCCACGCAGTTCAGGTCGACCTAGGGACCCCTGTTTTTCGCGGAAAGAATTTTGCCTCACTTTGTTTCCGTGCCTTACGTGCACATCTGCAGTTCTGCTTCGTGGTCACCGATTGGATATTTTAACTCGCACGAGCCTTGGGATTCTACCAGCAAATCACATACGTGTGGTGTTGCAGGAACGTTATTGTAATTGGCTCAGTCAAATGAGATATGGCTCTTCACGTTGACACGCTGCCAATAACCATGAAACAGAATTGCAGATGTGCACGTAAGGCACTAAAACAAAGTGGGACAAAATTCTTTTTGCGAATAACAGGGGTCCCTATTGATGACATTTAGCATGGACGACTGAATAAAAAAAACAAGTTTCTCGAAATTGCGTACATAAAATTTTACGTCGTACAAAAGTAAATAAAACGTGCGTGTTTTAATGCAGTTCTATGAAGAGTGCCGTTTAATTGTATGGATTTACAATTTGCAAATGGTTTTTACTCCTTTGTTTGAGGTACATTTGTGCATTATTTGCGTCGCCACATTATGAAAATGTTCTAGAGACGTCACTTATTTGACTGCGCCCATCCGAACAAGCCAGGTTAGACACCATACGCCTGTGGTTAGCGGGTATAACCCTAAGATTCTGAGAGTTCAAAACATCCAATCATTGACCACGAAGCTGAGCTACAGATAGTGGCGGCTCGTAGGTTGTTGCCAGGGAGTGCACAAATTGCAGAGAACTGTATATGGTTGTGCGCTATTTGACGTTACAGGTACTGATACGCTGGTATGTAGGTGTCGCTTATTACTGACTGAACACAACACAATAAGTAGCCAGTACATATTTCATGATCATTGGTGTACGGCGGTGAGTTCACGGAAGAGTACAGTTCTCTGCAACTTGTGCACACCCTGGCAACAACCTACAAGCCGTCACTGACTACAGGTGTGCACGAAAGGCATTGAAACAAACTGATAAAAAATCTTGCTAGAATAATTAGTCCCTAACAACTAGACATGCGTGAATTTCGCATATTCATCTGGCAGCAGTGTATATTTCTCAGTCCTATACACGCTCTGGCCAAAATGGAGTATCCGTTGACTTGCAACCGTGTAAGCGGGTAGCACGTGATAGCGCTGTGAATTATTTACTTATTGTATTTCCTACCAGCTTGCTTTACTCAGATATGTGCCGAGACAACCGCCGTCCAGTCACAGAAGTTACAGAGTAGTATATGGTATTGGTGTTCAACCTGACTTAGAATGTATCCGCGAAATACACGTACCTCTACTAATTATATAACTAGAGCTAGGAATATTTCGCGAGTTCAACGACCAACCCGCTAGAATCTATTATCCTGTGTATACCGAAGCCCTGCTACTCATTCAAGACTACAGGCAATGAACGAATAGAAGGGGCTTGAGTAGGCATAGGACATTGGATTCTAGCATGCAGGTCATTGGACTCGGGAATTTGTCCTAGCCGTATACATAACGCATCAATGGGTATGGGGCCGCGGTGGTCGAGGGGTCAGACCTCCCACCAAAGCGATCCGGGTTCGATTCCCGGCGGGGTCGGTCCCCGGATTTTCGCATATGGGAATCATGCCGGACGATGTCTTTGGTCGGCGGG
>PNEQ01094755.1:10748-21010 GCA_003012365.1 Medauroidea extradentata
CACCCTGGCGGGTTTTCTCGGGTATCTCCCGTTTTCCCCGCCCTTTCATTCCGGCACCGCTCCATACTCACCTCACGTCACCCTGGCGGGTTTTCTCGGGTATCTCCCGTTTTCCCCGCCCTTTCATTTCGGCGCCGCTCCATACTCACCTCACGTCACCCTGGCGGGTTTTCTCGGGTATCTCCCGTTTTCCCCGCCCTTTCATTTCGGCGCCGCTCCATACTCACCTCACGTCACCCTGGCGGGTTTTCTCGGATATCTCCCGTTTTCCCCGTCCTTTCATTCCGGCGCCGCTCCATACTCACCTCAGTCACCCCTCACCAGCGCTGAAGACCTCGATATTAAACGCTGACCAAAATCTCTTCACTCACTCACTCACCAATGGGTAACAGATAGATTATTTAAAATTTTTTATTTTTAGTGCTTACCCACGAACAATCATATTTCTGAGCCGGCGAGGAAAATTCGCCTCTGTATAGCTAGGCATTCTTTGTGTAGAGCCTCCCTCGACGAGTCTAGAGGAAGGGAGGGGGAGCACAGTTTGGTAGGCGGTCCCCTGATGGAGGGTCGCCAAGTGTGCGTGGAGGGGAGCTATTTGCCGGCACATAACTCGACACGTTCCTCGGTAAATGGCCTCACTAGCGCCTGATATTAATGAGCCTTTACTCTCTCTCCACTACGAGGTCCTGGCCCAATATAGATCGGCAATTGGCCCGCTGACGGCAGCCTACAGTGTGCGCGTAGCCTGCCTCTACCATTTCCCTTCCGCCTCAACTGACGTGCTCAGCGCAGCGCGCATCGCGCCGTCGTCTGTACGCTCGGTGGTGCTTCAGCAACGCTGTAGCTAACTATAGACCCCTCCTGGTCACGTGAACACTTCTAAAGTTTCCGTATACTACATTCTATACTCTTTGATTATTCCTTAAAGGGGCGTGGTACATAATTCAGCGCTAAAAGCATTAGTCTATAACTGTAGGTTTCTTGAAGCCAATTTGTTGAAATTAAACAATAGCAACCACTGACAATAGTTTTAGCCAAAGTTTTAAACAAAATTGTTTCCAGTGTTACGAACTTCTGATGCACAATCTTTGATGCCGGAACCTCGTGCATTTAACTGCGACGCAAGAGATCACGCGTAACGAATTAGTAATTCTGGATAAATATTTATTCATATAGTTGGCAATTACCATCATCTAGGGCAGTCATTGAGTATTTTATTCAAATTGGCATTGAAAAAATCGTAGAAATCAATTGATGTGTTCGGCTTTTATTTACCTACTAATCACTCTTAAGGTGCTGTGTTTATTTTAAAAAGTAGCATAAATGTATATACACTAATTGGCTGAAAGGAGAAATGTAACAAGGGTTTCAAAAGAGATCCCTTTACCGCGAACGGCTTATAAAATTAATAGATTGAATTAATACGTAACATATTTTAAAATACCTTCTAATTTTTAATGAAAACGTAAGTACACTAACTCTTTCAGCGGTGGGTCAAAGGGTAAAAAAAAAGGGGGGGGGAGGTTTGTAGGTTGAGCGGGATAGTGGGAAAGAATTTGTCTTGTTTACTTATCGCATGGTTAATTTATTTCAATTTTGTAATCTTATGCAGAACATTAGCGTGGAACACTTCACGTAGCGCATACGCGAGGTGCAATTGGGTCGCGTTTACCCATATGTTTCAATTCTCAACGTATTATTCGATCCTGTGTCATATACAGGATGGCCAAGAATAAGTGTTACAAATTGATAGGGATCGTAGATATGCATGTTTGGAAAATATTTGATTAAGGAACCCATGTCCGGAAATGCATCCTTATACCTGAAAATGGCACAACAAATGAACAGAGGTAGGTAGGCAACCTGGCTGGGACGGTGCGTCGGATGTCAGTAACGACACATGTGTATCTTTATTACCATTCAGGTTTATTAAGTAATGTGTATCCTTTACATGTGCTGCTCAAAATGTTATCCGCCTAGCTCTGCAAATGTATAGCCTTCCGTGCAGCCTCTGCTACTGCGACAATAGCGAGTGCAACACATGCAAGGTGCCTCGTGCAGTCATTGAGCGTCAAAGCGGGTAGTACGTAAAAGACACAACATGGTGACCATGTGATGTTTTCACTGGCTTATTGTCGCCAAATTGCCTAACTACCCCTGTTCATTTGTAGCGTCATTTTCGGGTATAAGGAAGCGTTTCCGGACATGGGTTCCTTAATAAAATATGTTCCAAACATGCACATCTACCATCCCTTATCAATTTATAACACTTATTCTTGGCCACCCTGTATAGCGAAAAATCGTTGTTATACACGTCTCTAAGATGTACAGTACGTCAACTTATAGAAGTTCTTAAACTATTTCAAAATAATTTATATATAATTTACACATTCACAAGCATAATTTAACATTAGGTATGTTTGTAATTATTTTGAAGTACTTTCCATCGGCTTATATTACATTATATATATTTGTGTGTGTGTGTGTACACACACACACAAACGCACACACGCTAGCCTTAGCTGTGAATGTATGAACCGGACGCATTTGCTTGTATTTAGATAGTAAATCACAAAAGAGTAACCTCATTCAAGGCAATAAATATAAGCAGACCTTTATACGTTTCTCCTTCCCCTCCTGTAAATTATGTCGAATTATAACCTGTCTTCCGTTAAGAGCGGACGAAAGCTTGACAAAACTCAAAGCCATCTCAGCTTCAAACATCAAACAAACACCGCGGGAAAGTTTAATCTTAGCAGAGTGGCAGTTTAGCTTCGCTGCGATCTAAATGCAGACTGCTCACATACGATGACAAGCCAAATAGCTCTAAATTGTGTAACAGTGTTCGCATCGTAGCTTCTAGCTACTGCTCCTCTCTTCCTGTTCAGTCACTAGTTCATCCTCTAAGTTGTTGTTGCATAACACTCTGATGGGCAGGGAGACAGTTGAGTACTTTTAAAATATATCAGGAATAATTAATTGCTTTTTAATAACGTTTTTCAAATATATTCTTTTGGATGTAAACAATTGTACTATACAGTACTGACGTAATTGGCACAACTTGTTTACAGGGGGCGGTTCACCAAACTGTTATATATATATATATATATATATATATATATATATATATATATATATATATATACACACACACACATACATACGAGAGGGTTTGTTTTATAGGTATACATTGTGACTATTATTTTTTTACTGTAATGAAAATGTTTAAGTCTTCACATGTTTTGTATTATACCATATTAATGTCAAAATGTACAAAAATGGTTTTATACATGAAAGGAAAACCAACTTACTTACCGAAATGGAAAAATTCACACTGAAGAACAGTGCCATCGACTATAACATGACATGTATAAAACCACATTGAATATTTTTTTGTATTTTTTAAATTAGTAATTTTTTATTTAAAATTCATAATTTTTTTTTTTGTAATCATGTAATTATAGTCCATTGCACTGCACTTCAGTGTGTATTTTTTCGTTTCGGTAAGTAAGTTGGTTTTCATTTAATGCATAAAATATTTTTTTTTGCAAATTTTGACTTTAATATAGTATAATTAAAAAACTATGAAAGCTAAAACATTTTCGTTATTGTAAAACATAGTCACAATATATACCTACAAAACAAACCATAGCTCGTGCAAATAAATATTTTTTTAAAACAATTAAAATCTTCAGTCAACCGCCTCCTTAGCATGCCCAAAATAAATTATTTTATTTGCGGTATTTACAAATAAGTGAATTGCAAAAACAGTATTGATGATGTGCGCTTACCTCTACTGGCATTATACTGTATATTTGTACACCGTACAATGCACAGATGTGCTTAAAGAACTGCTAAGAAGGAATTTTATAACATCTGATATTACGGCCCAAGGAAATCCGTTTTAAGGCCTACGATACGCTGAGACAACTGCCCATTGTATCGTTATTCGTTATTGCCTTGTTTTTGTCACTATACGTGTGTACACTACTTCAAGCTCACATTCTTCAACGGCAGCATTTATTAGGCCAGTTACTTGTTTGAGGCGTTCCGCCGTATATCACGTTCGACCCTCCAATTCGTTCAAGAAAGAGAGAGAGCTATTGACGTTACAAAAACAAAACGACCGATGGATTACGATTCCCTTACCGTTACAACCATTACTGGATCCAATTTGAATGCTTTCAACAACCCATCAAACCACAATACCAAAAATTACCTACAAACAAGTATATTTCACGTCACACTCGGTTTAGTAGCTTTCTCCCAGCAAGCTCCCCCACCTGTAATTATGTTACGTTCTTTGACCTTAAGGAGTATTAACTCTAAAGTACACACGGTTATCGATTATGAACAAGAAGGTGTACATGTTCTTGTTCGAGGCGACTTGCATCGTGTGACTGGCTGACTTGTATGCAAGTATGACTTGTATGCAAGTAGCATGCATGCAAGATCTCGGATTCTGTAGAATCGTTTAGAGCCGAACGTAACTTTCATGCACCTTCTTATCAGGGGCGTCATTTAGGGCTACAGGGGGGGATGCCCCCCCCCTGGATTTGGAATTTTTGTGTATAAATATATTTTTTGTATTTTTTAATGTAAATAATGCTAACTTAAGGACATAAAACTGAAGTTTTATTATTAAAGTATTTAGTTTATACATGCTTAATTAATAAAAAAGATGCAACAAGTTCACTGTCGTCAGAAAACAAAATCTTGCCGCCCCCCCCCCTGGAAAAACCTGAAATGACGCCCCTGCTTCTCCTGCAGCTCGTTTGTTTATATTTTTATTTCTCATGTACGTACCTTATTTTGTTCTGATATTGTTTATTTGAGAGTAGAATACAAACTGAAGACTGGCATAGTCACAACCCCCCGCCCTCCTCACCCATGCCATATTTCCGAATTTGTCGGCATATATACGCACAAAAAGCATGCAAGTACTACTGTGTGTACAATACGTTCGTAGGGCTTGTAAACGTAACCTTGTTAATGACCACGTGTACTAGGCTTAAAAGATGTAACATATGGGATTGATCCCTGTCAGATCGGTTCTACGGTTTTTCTTATAAATCAGGGAATAGACACATTGTTTTACTTTTTTCACACTGACAAGGCATAGTTTATTGTTTCATTCACTTTTTGGAATCCATATGGCATTGTTTCTGTTAATGTTGTGGCCTGTGTAGTCGCTCCCGTAAATAAAGCAATTTTTCCTTTTCAGCTGTTTCTCTTTGAAAAACAATGATTATGTTATGGTTCCAGCAATTATAGAAAATCGATTAAGTTTGTATCTATGACTTGTCGTGACAAAAATTTTGATACATCGACTGGGACAGATGTTACCGAGAAGAAACAGATAAATCCAAAGTGGTAGGGATCAATACCCCTTAATCGTAATGTTCGGTAGTCCAATGGCGAGGAGGCTCGTTGGTGTATTGACCACGCCACACGCCTCTCACCTCGACGCTCCAGATTCTATTACCAGCGGCATCGGCGCCACCCCTGACTTAAGCATCTCGGTAACGTGGCGGGCGTTGCCGTTGGCCGACGGTTTTATCTGAATGCTCACCTTTACACCGCTCTTGCCAGTCGTATTAGTTAGTACTCATTACAGTTCAATCTCTCCGCACTCCACTAAATGGCCTCTTTTCGTCGAGCTGGACACTGTGCTAGAGATATTTTGCAAGCTAACACACAGTATGTTTACGACGATAGCGTTGTTAATTTTCTGGGTACAAGGAGGCTGTTGAACGGGTGAGAGGGCATATTTTTTTTCGGAAGCTGGGAGGATAATGAAATGGGAATAGCTCAGTTCTGATCAGAGCTGTGACTGACTACGCTGGGCTTGTACTTAAGTTAGTTTTATTATCTATAGAAATATACAGTTAAGTAGCCGGAGAAAACAGAGCAACTCAGAGAATATGAGGCGCTGAAAGACTGAAATCCAACCACAAGTTACCTATTATAATCACCGTCATCATGATTGTTATTATTGAAACTCTGTGGCCGTCCGTTAGTACCGCGACAACTTATTTCGGTACCAAAAGTCATCCTGTATCTGGCGCAACAACATAGAAGTCGTATTGCTCATAAGTAATTACGCAGTACAAGTGTATCGGCACATGTAGTTTTATATAAAGAATTCATTAATGTGATGCAACGTTCATTAATACTAATTTAGTGAGGAAGTGAAGTATTGGTTTAGAAACTGAGAATAGGTACTGCATTAACAATTTTTTTATTTAATGGATTTGATAGTGGCTAGTGTGTAGGCCAGGTCAAGTTCTCACTTCACCCAGAGCAGACTTCGCAGGCGTGTGTCTGCCTGCAGCAGACATATCATTGTTGGTGACTAATGCTCGGTTCTTGTGTGGTGTGTTTACCGGGGTGTTTGTAGGAGTGAGAAGGGGATGGGGGTTTAGTGAGCACCGTGAGACATGTCTGTCTGCTCGAACTGGCGGTCACAGCTGCCTGCACTTTTTGTTCCTACCCGCAACCCCTTCCAACCCTCAGTCCCTACGTATCAGACCCTCCTTCTCCTTATATATTCTATACCACCAGCGAGAGCATGTTTCTGACAGTTGTGTTGGCACAGTTTTATGTCGTTCATCGAGCATACCAGTTTGTAGGGGTTTTCTCTGCTGTTTACTTAGTTTCATCTTCATTTGCTTGTTGAGTAAGCTAACTCATTGTTTGACGAAAATAACACTGTTTTGGATTTATTAGTTTTCAATACAGGATGTTCACGAAAGTATGTTACCAACTTTGAGAATGAGGCAAAGTTATACAGTGCAAGTTTTTGGCTGGCGCAAATCTTAAAGGGGAAATGTATGTATGTGTGTGTGTGTGTATATATATATATATATATATATATATATATATATATATATATATATATATATATATATACACACACACACACACACAGACGTACTGTACATACGTTTATGGGTACATGCATACATTTGATAAGTGTACATCAGTAACGTAAATACATGCACCGATATGCACAGACGCACATTGAAATATGTGAAGAATGTACCTAGTTGAGCAATTGGAAACCAGCTTACATTTAGCAGTGGTGGTTGGATCTCTATTGCGGAACTACATAAGTCCAAATAAGATACAAAGTTCAGAGTGATGTCCGCCGTCCTGCAAAATGTTTAATTTCTTGCCTCGCATATATGTGAAGTTGAAGTTCTTGGTAATTACCACTTGTTATATATATATATATATATAAATAACCGGAGCATGCGGAGAAAACCATAAAACAATAAAGGTAGATTCTGCCGTTTTACCATACAGTACCTCATATTTATATTAGTAGCCGTATGTATATCTGTTTTCCATTTGGCTTAAATCCTGGTCTATTCACTATATCTGAATTGCTGTCAAATATCAAATTATAGATTTTACGCGTTCTTCTGTTTTAGTTCATGATTTATTTTTGTTTAGCCCCCAGTAAAAACCCACGTCGAATAATTCACTGTTAGTATTCACCCCTGATAGTGCTGGAGTCTGCTTCGCTGCCGAGATCGGCGACTTCTTAGTCTTCTTGTTACGTCCTCTCTTCGTCATTGTCATCATCTTCAGAGCTTTTATACTGCGGTGAGGTCTGCGCTGGTGTCATCTACATGGTGTCTTCACTTGCGGCAGTTTATCTGTGCCTCGTCAGAGTGTAACTTCAGTCTGAGAGGGTTGTCTTCTGTTCTGTGATATGCTAGTATAAGCGTACACAGAAATTGATTTCGTAGGGGTTTCGAACTGTAATTATGAACGGAATAGATTATATATATATATATATATATATATATATATATATATATATATGTGTGTGTGTGTGTGTGTGTGTGTGTGTGTATGTATATACTAGCTGTCCCGTTGCGGCTTCGCCCGCGTGTACTATAGAAAAGAGTAACTAACTTTTAGATACGTGTTAATTGATGGTGATACTATATTCTATATTATACTATATTCACTGCTTATCTTTAAAACATCAAATACAAACACATTTATCCAGTCCACTGCGCTAAGCGTACTTTTTTAAATTCATCTTTATTTCTCTATAAAACAGCTGCCCGGCTGCGGCTTCCACCGCAAAACAGCTGCCCGGCATTTAACAGCTAGCGTACTCAATAACACTGTAAAGAGCGCGCGCAATACGCTTGTATGATGTCATGTAAATCCCATCGCAAAGTCTTGCACGGGATACGAACCCGTAACCCCACCCCTCCCACACCCCAAACTTTATACAATACCTGAGTGAATGCTTAAGGCCTCGATCACAGGAACATACCTATATTGTTTAAACAACAATAGCAATAAAGCTCAAATTGACTCGACTGTTTTTAGGTTTTTTTTTCGGCAATTATTCGAATTTTTCTCGCCGTAAAAACCATCTTTGAACTTCAACGAACATTTAAAAAAAAAAAAAATTGGCCAAATTGGTCCAGGCGTTGTTGAGTTATGCGCTTACCAACACATTTTGCGATTCATTTATATATATATATATATATATATATATATATATATATAGTTATTATCATGTTATTATATTTTTTTGCAAAAGTTTAAATAGAATGGAATTCAAAATGTTATAAATTCGAAAAAAAAAAAAAAATTCCTAATGTTTGGGTGGGGGAGGGGAGGGGTTGAACCCCTAAAACCACCTTCCTGGTACGCCCACGTATTTTAAGTAGTGAAAGTATGTGGTCTTGGGATGTCAGTGTCTAGTTTTCTGATAAGTGGAATAGTGCTCATCTGAAGTTTAGTTTATAGAGACTACCAACTGTGGTTTTGTCTGGGCCGTGTATCGAACCTACTTTGACGCAGGCGGCTGTGCTAGTCCTCAGGGACCCCCCCCCCCTTTTTTTTTCCTCCTCCAGCACCACCTCACACTGTCTTCCTGCCACGTGCACAGCTGCAGATGAGAGTGGTTCACAAGTTCTCGCGTCTCTCAGGGATATTTGTCGCCTGCAATTTCCGTTCCCGGCCTGGAGAGAGGCTCCATCTGACCTGCTTCACTGCTAACACTAGCATGCCGCCGCGCCCGTTCAACTCCGCTCACCGAACACTTCTGAAATCTCTCTTTGCAAGGAATAAAAAAAAACATACATGTAACAGAGAATAATTTTCACATTAACAGTGGTTGAAAAACTTCCTATGAAAGGCTAAGTATTATACAAAACTATTATTATTTTTTTTTTTTTGCTAACGTAAGCGGGCGTGACTCTGGACAAGTGGATTACTTTAAGACGTTACAAGAATAATTTTTGCTTATATGGTTGCCCTGAGTCAAGAAATGTACTTGCGATAAATTCCGAATAATGTATATCCACATGCCACCAATTCACTTTTAGTCACAGTCGACAATTACGGAAATTAAAATAGTATAAAAGTGTCACAGAGTCACCCCCGCTTACCATACCAGATAGGTTTTTTTATTTCTATAGACTTGCAATATGACCAAGGGTTCTAAATGGTATTAATTTAAATAAAATAAAATTATATTGCTAAGTTTTCCTTTAAGTACCTTTTTAAGTCACTCCTATTAATTGTTTTATTATATACATACATGTCGAATGAGGAGTGTATCGTATAAATATATACATACATATATGTCTTGTAAACCCTTACACCATTTTGTAGAATTTACAAACTATAGTATTGTAGGTGTTTATGTTCACTTTAATTGTGTTAGATGTACGTACATATGTGGACATGACTTTGTCTATTGCCAGTTTGGCTGAACGACAGTAAAATTCATTGTTATTACTATTATTATTAAAGGGACAGAAAATACGAAAACTAGCTTCACTTTTAGACGTTTTTTTCACAAACAAATAAGGTACTAAAGGGTTTCAATACGATATGTGTTGCCAAAAGACGCATCTACAATGTTATAGTAAAATTATTTGTTTAATTTAAGAATGTGTATCATAAATAAATGGCGCTGTTTTACGTATTTAGCAGAAATCCCAATTTTTTAGTAATTATATTGATATTCCAGTATTAAAACTTAAACTCTCTTCGCTTAAAAACGTTTTTCTGTCGTATGTACTATACAGGGTGAGTCATCAGCTCTGCGACAAACTGTGACAGGATGTTCCTTGCAAAATAACAGTTAGAAAATGTCTGGCAACGAATGCCTGGAAACCACTCCTAAGGGCAGGAAACCCCTGTGAAGATGGGGTTGCAAGTATGGTTTTTATTGAATTTGACGGGAACCATTTGATATTAAGGGATGAAAATGTGTAGGT
>PNEQ01094756.1:0-11029 GCA_003012365.1 Medauroidea extradentata
CTGATATGCTGAGGTGACTACTTTGAATCGTGGCGTCCGCGGGTCCTCCTCTGTGAAAATTTTATTTCAAAATTGTAAAATTGGGGGAGGGGGTATTTCAACAGTTTTTATTGTATAAACTCAGAATTCAACGCGGGAAGGGACAACGCCACCTATATATTTTTAGGGTAGGGGGACGTGTCACTAACTAAATATATATGTTTTGGGAGGGTGTTCCCCCCTCCCCCTGTCAGGTACATCTCGATTTGGACCTTAGTTATTTTTTCGTTTGAGAAACGGAAACGGGGAAAGCGAAGTCGAAAATAACATGTCCGTCAAACACCTCATCGTTTCTAGGCTCACAGTACTAAACTAGGGTGCAGTGTTGTCGTAGAAAGTGTTTTTTTTTTTCAATGGGACTCCAAGCAATGACCCTATTATTTTATTTGTGAAAGTATGTGGTAATATTCAATGCAGGTTTCTATCATTACGTTTTACGATTACGATAGACATTTTCTCAGCTACAAGAACGTGAAAAAAACATTTGTAACACTTTTGAGGAGCTTGGAAATAGTAGTTTAATTAGCGGACGGAATTTCTAAAAACATAGGGACAGAGTTTGAAATGGGTCTTCTTTCCGTAGATAAACGCATTGGAAACACTATAAATAGTTATACATGTAAAACTACTGTAACACGCTACAGCACGTCTGAAGCGCCAGATATGTCTGAAGCATGAATACCCACGCGCGAAAAAAAAAATGCTTGGAGTACGCCCAGTAAAAATTACAGTGAAACGCTTTATTAAAGGGCGTTGGTCCCATAACGTTGCATTTTCTTTGTAATTGTGCCTAACACTGTTAAACTTTTACACGTCGGATAACACGTCATTCAACAAAAATTAAATTAATAAATTAATAAAACTGGCCCAATAGTTTCTGTATAATCGCTCATCAAAGTCAGTGTATTGATGTATTTTACGACATCTCTGACGAAAGTCAGTTTCGAAAAAATCAGTAACAGACACGAGTCAAAGTTTCGCAAAAATTTGCTAATTTTCATCAATTTAAGAAATACATAAATGTATCACTTAGCAATACCAAAGGTGTCTTGAAGTAGCTCATAGCATTAAGTATCAATATGAATTACCATGTTTCTGCGAGGTAGTTATTATTTTTTTAATTTTGGCTATACCACAACGGCCATGTTGTGACTTTCACGAGTGATTATGCAAAAACTATGCCGCCTATTTTTTTTTAATAGAATAAATTACATATTATCCTATGTTTGAACGTAGAGAAGTGTTTGGCAGAAATATAAAAGAATTATTTTTTCAAGACCAACGTCCTGAAAGTAATTAATGCTTTTAATACATTTTTAGAGCAATTATTGGTTACGACACCTTCTCAATTTAAACACATCTAGGGCTATGTACGCATGTTCCTAAAACCTTCATTGAGACATTGCATTAGGCCTTCAACTTGCGCGCTACTTTCACAACGGTGACAAGTCAGGACATGTCTGCACGGCGACCATAAATGTTTAGGGCACGCGAAGAAAGATAAATGTATGATGCGTGCCTAAAGATAACTCTGAAGCTTCTGTAAATAAACCTTAGCAACTAAAACTCAATTCTAGAAACACCAGTCTGCGCTATTTTAATGTAACTTTAAGATTATAGTAATAAACTTTATTAATATACACTTATGTATATTTTAGTAATATTTAGCTTATATTCCATTTAAAAATTTTGTTTGGTTCTGTTAGACCTGCAACACTAGGCTAGATTATTATTTCTTCTTTCATTGTGTTGGAGAAGCGAGTTGCAATTTGCGGAATTGGACGAATATTGAAAATGTTTGAAAACTAATCACACTTTCAGTAGTGGAGTACCAGAATTCTCTTTGGCCCAAATCGAAACGGAATGTACAAATAACGGAATAGAAACGTCGGACATAATCAATATACTTAGAAACCTATAAAACAGTAAGCTATTCCCGTGACAAATCATCATCGCTAATTACGACGTTATCTGCAGAAATATGGACGTAAATATACCGTATTTCAACAACGTCTGGTGCTGTCAGATTTCCATTGCGTATGTGAATACCAGTCGATAGTAGTAAACCGTCCTGAGTTCGAATACTGAGTAAGGTATATGAGACGTACTAAGTTTAGATCAAACGTCAACATTTTGAGAAATACATTTTGAGAAATGTCAACAATCACTGTGATTTTTGATGCCTGGAAACGAGATCAATGTTTTAGGTATGGAGCAAAAAAATTACAGAGCGACCGTTTATCTTCCGCCTGAAAATACTTCTTGGGAAGTTAACGGTAAAATTAATGTTGTGCAAGTTCTCTTACGATTATTCTAGAATCAAATGTATATTTTCGTTATACAGGTATCGTGAAAACAAACAATGCTTAATGATTGACAAGCATGTGTCGAACATTGCAGAAAAACTCAATACGTTACTATCGCGCCATTTATGGGTATAACATGTAGAATATTACAAGTAAATATTCCTAGTGCCAGCCAACCGTGAAAAGAGAACTAATTGCTTTCATAATTCGTTACGGACACTTAAGTTCTCTAGTCGGCGTTTACGTTAAATAACAAGCAATTACGAGCAGGTATTTTTTTTTAAGAGGCAGGTTGCAAAACTGCTCAATTAAACAACGCGCACCAGCTAAATATAGCCAACCCACTTGTGAGTCGCCCACTTAGTATAAACTGTTGACAGTAAAGCCAGCACTTTTTAGGAACCACGCCCACGAAGCTCAAAAAGGAAATTATTGTTATAATTAATTACATCGCAATGTAGCAATTAAAAATAATCTTTTAAACAACTCGTTTCCGAGTGGGATATTTGGAAGAGTATTGTCACATGAAAAACTATGCAGATTTCTTATATTCTACAATTTTACATATTGCATGTAATGATAAGAGATGTATAACGTACAATACTTTTTTTTTTTAATTTATTCAGAAATTTTACGTAGGCTTAGAACATAAAGAGTCACCGATAAGGCTATGCTCCCTGTTTGTATTGTTTTCGTGATAAATATTTTTTAAGCCTAAACGAGAGCAAGTCTCACAAAACTGTTTGGCTGTTTAGTTTAAAATAGTTTTCACCATGTTGTCTAATTTTTTTCAAGACAACAATTACTATGATTTTAGATAATTATTAGAGCCACGATTTTATGGCGAAAAGATTTTTCCACCAATTGGTTTCCATGCCTTATGTTGACATCCGCAACTCTGCTTCATGGTCAGTGACTGGACGTTTTAACTGTCACACGTCTTGAGGTTCTACTGACAAATCACAGACGTATTGCGTCACAATAGCCTCATTGTTATTGGTGCAGTCAAATGAGGGACATGTCTGAGCAAAGACACGCTGCCAATAGCAGTGAAGCAGAGATGCCGAGGTGCACGTGAGACACTGAAACAAAATGTTGCAAAAATCTTTTCGCGACAAAATCTTGGCTCTAATAATTATGTAATAAACGATTTTTTTGTTTGTTGATTTGTTAGTCGAAACCATACTACTAGGGACCCTTTTTTTTTTTTTTTTTTTTTTTTTTTTTAAGAAAAGACTTTAGCCCTAGTTTGTTTCAGTATCTTACAAGCACATGTACAATTCTGCTTCATGGTTACTGGCAGCGTGTCTGTGTTTAAGAGCCGTATCTCATTTGACTGAGCCAATTACAAAAACTTTCCCGCAACATCACACGTCTGTGATTCGCCGGTATAATCTCAAGGCTCGTGACAGTTAAAATATCCAATCGCTGACCACGAAGCAGAACTGCAGATGTGCGCGTACGGCACGGAAACAAAGTGAGGCAAAATTCTTTTCGCGATAAACAAGGGTCCCTACATATTATTTCGTGTCTTAAAAAATTAGCTATCACTAGGGGCCTGCAAAATTCGCGTTGTTATTTGGTAACAGACTAGACTTAGCAGTCCTATATACACAGGATTACAGTACTGTATGAGATGATACTGGCCGTAGTCTCTATGTGATGCCAGCTACGTGTGTGACCGCTTTACACCAGGTTGGTCACTCAAACCTGCAACTATTAATTATTGGTCAGATTCATTTTACCTGACAGACCACGGCATTTTTTGCCTGTAGAGGAAGTTGGACGAGTATATGACAATTTGAAGTCTAGCCAGGTGGCAAGAAATAACGCGAATTTTGCATGCCTCTAGCTATCACGGTTAAAAACAGTTTTAAACAAAACTGCCTAACAGATTTCTGATCTCTGCTTCGTACAAGTTAAAAAAAAAATAGCATGTAAACACTATGCACAGGGAAGTATGGCCATGAGAATAATCCACTGAGGACCGGTTACACGAACACATTGAGTGTTAGTTACCATCCTGTTAACTAATTATCTTGCTAAGCGCCCAGACATATTGAATCATAACGTTTATTCTCATGTTAGCCATCATAGTGTTAAGAGGTTTGATGGTGTTTTTATGTGTATGCCGGCAATAATTTTACTACAAAGATAGTATTTTTATCTTGAGAACTGGGATGGTATTGGCATGTGCGTAGTATTTATATTTTCTTTTTGAGTTATTTACAGAGTCCATACGGAAAAATATAACTTCGCAAACGCTATTTGAAATAATAATGAAATGACACGCAAATTACCAGAAACTTCGAAACATATGTGAATTTTATGCATTATATTTTATGTTGTCTTCCTGTATAACATTAAATATTTTCACAGAAGTTATTACAATATAAATGCTGTATAAACTGTGTTTAAACTTAAAATAACAATCAATTTATGAGACGAAGTTGTAAAAAAAAAGAGATTGAATTTTACCTATACAGAAAAAAAACTGTACTCAACAAAGCATGAGAGGAACGGTTTGGTTGCCACATGCTGTTAATTTTCGTCGCGAATGCGCTTCAAATCACGATCCCAATTAATACAATTTTAATTTTGAACGATAGCATACAAATTTGGACGTAACACTGGATATACACAGCATACGCGCGCAATTAGTTTTATACTGTGCATTCATTTGGTTGGTTAGAGTGACACTTTTCAAAGCACACGATCGCTTACATAATTTATTTTCTTTCTCAATAACACAGCCCACACACGCATAATTGTTTCATGCTTTAATACACAATTTAATATAACCTTGCATATGAATTATACTTGCATTAACTTATACGAGTAGCAGAATTGCTGCAACTGTCACCGCAGTCTCGTAAATCGGCTCGCGTTCGCCAATATTTGCCTGTTTGTAAACTCTCATTGCCTGTTATCTAGCCAGAGAATAAAATATCTCTCGCTAGCTGTAATAGGCGATTATACAATACACTTCCTGGCTAACATGAGAATATATTTTATCCAGAAAATTAACCAGTAAAGCTGAAACCGGCCCTTAGAAGTATTTTATGTCAGAGTAATTCATAATTTAAACTCGATGATCGCAGGCTTGATATACAGAACTTTTTTTCGGCTAGTTTATATATTTCTGCCACATGCATAACGTAAGCATTGTCGTGTATCAAACACATGGCGTATAATACAGAACGCGCTTAAGTTAACATTATGAGGCGACAATAAAACAAATTCATTAGTGGTTAAAACCTGTTGGAGGAGTCTTAAGGAAAAGAGCTAGATGCTAAATTTCATTTATCGATTTTCTGCAATAACTTCTGTTTTCTAATATTTTTGGTAAATGTGGAAATGTTGCAGAATAGAAGATATTTGTGATGAATTTCGGACATCACAATAGTGTTATATGTTCATCTTATATTGGCCTTGTAATCATTCTTGAAAGTTAATTCCCTTGCAATGATTCTGCGTGACAAATCTATGAAAGTTTCCATTATACGTTATGTCAAAAGAATGTATTATATGTCTTGTCAAAGAGAAACTGTTGATAATACAACTTGAATAAATTGTATAGCTCGAAAACTGAAAAATAAAAAAATAATTATCTATCACTCCCCAACGAGTGTTTGGTGAGAATACTGACGTCATTTGAGCGTCCTGCGCTCAGAGGCGAAAAGGAAAACGACGAACCATCAAGAGTCGACCTAAATGTCCGCACGGTCACAGGACTCGACATCGCTCGTTGTGTCCTGATTACACAAAATTCAAAGCGGAGACACAGTTATATTATAGGCGTTTTCGAGTGCTCGTCGAGTGTAGAATAGAGAAGCCAAAATTTCAGTTTGAGGTGTTACAAACGTAACCCAAGTGAAGTATGCCCGTCAACGAATGTTCAGGTGACAGATCCTATAGAACATGGTAAATGGAGATTAGCAGACGAAAGGTGCCGTTTGACGTTAAAATGTAACCAGTACTAACCATAACCAAAACGAAGTGAAACTGAATGCACTGTGTTTAAAATATCGAAGAATCAAAACACGAAACTGATGTATGTATTGCAAATAAACGTCGTGTTTAGCATAATATATAAGGAACAGCTAAAAAAAGTATTTTTTTTATTTCCGCCATCTTCAAAAGTTGAACATTATATCTGTTCATCAAGACCGTGGTTATCGACAAACCCTGGTCACGTAACCAAGATAAGCTACCCTACTGCAGCTCGCGAGCTTTAAAAAAATACCTTCTAAGAGCAAATTGTAGCCAACGAAACTAAACATACAGTACATGTATTTTTTCCTCAATTTTAATTTAGGAAAATGTGCACAAAACTTACATGAATCCATATAATTTTTTTTATCGAATTCGTTATTTTGTTTTGATCATTAATGAACTTTATCTGAAGTTTTAAAGCATACAACCAGAGATATGCAGTTTCTATACGCCCAGTATAAGTTATGTTCAGTAGGCTAATGTACACCAAAGAAAAAATATAACGTAAGCGAATATATGTTTGAGGATTTCTCGGTGCTGTCAACTCCAGAACCTAGGCGGGAGCAGAGATAGAGATATACGTATTAAACTGTATTCGGTGTGACTCATTATTATTACTCAATCAATTATCAGTACCTGTTGAACCTACATAAATGCCACCATTGACTTTCTGGTTCATCTCAGTGCAGTTTACGTTGCTAAAGGATCGTCTAGCCTTCATTGTTAACACTCTGTGTGCAAGTACGTATATATGACACCCGAAAACACATACTCCTATTATTTCTTCTCACTGTTGTTCAAGCAGCAATATTTTCCTCTTCTCAAAGGAGGAAATTTCGATGAAGAGAAAGGTGACTGGGATACACGTAATGTAATTTAAGAAGAAAAATTCTCATCCTTTCCTCGGAAGAGCTCCGTGATAAGCCACAGCACACTTCACTTTGCCAAGGATATGTAAAGATACGCGTTTGCCGCGTCTACGGTGCACATCAGTAGCTATGCTTTATGGTTATTGGCAGCATATCTTTCTTGGGATACGCTCTCACTTGTCTGCACCAATAATAATAAGGCTATTTTGACAACACGGGTCTGTAATTTACCAGCAGAACCCAAATGACAAGTTAGAGTTGCATGGTACATAATTCAGCTTTAAAAACATCAGTTTAAAATTGTAGGTCTCTCGCAGCCAAGTCGCCAAAATAAAAAAAAAAACAAACATAGACATTAGTTTTTGCCAACTTTTCTAGCAACATTTTTTCTCTTGTAACGTATTTCTAAAGAACAATATCGGCCGCCAAAATCTCGTACATTTAATTGCAGTACAACAGTTCTGGGTAAATGTTTTCTTATAAAGTTGGCAAATATCATTACTAGGTTTGTCGTTTGTAGTTTTTACATATTGACTTCCAAAAGCGTGTAGATTTCAATTAGTGTTTTTAGCGTTTATTTATCTACCACTCTCTCTTAAAACATCCAGTAATGAAGCAGAGCTGCAGATGTGCACATAAGGCATTGAAACCAAATGGTGCGAAAATCTTTGCTCTAACTACAGGTCTGGCTACAGCCGCGGGCGACTTCCCCTGGCGAGGGACGGGCATGCAACCCGCGCAGCGCGACACGTGTTTCGCAACTAGGACTGGGACAAGCCGCAGCAGCTGGGCTCAATGATAACCACCGCGGCAAAGAAACAAGGTCCCAGACAGACAAGCGTCGTATTCCGTCAGTGACGGAGGTCAAGTCGTAAATAACCTCTCCTCTCTCCAAGTCTTGTTTTCTTCACCTCCCTCCCCGGCGACATATCCTGGCCGGGGACACAAACATGACTACGGCATACGGTGGGCTGTCAGGGGGCTCAATTTTTTTTTTTTGTATTTGTACGCTGGCGTGAGCCATTTAAAGGCATGCATAATTCGTAGCCACTGGAAAAAACTCGCGGATTCACGGACATGTAGGCTAGCCTCCAAGGATATATGCGTACTCAAGCCCACATCAGCTGTTCATTAGCTGCTCGCTGACAGTGAGATGGGCCTACATTTAGTTAACTTTTTTTTATTTGATCAGCGACTTACACGAGATGTCAAATAAGTCAAGGACCAATTTTGAAAGCGACACGAAAGTACAGTTGGTGGAATTCTAGCTTGTGCCTAAAAGAAAACGCGAATTGTTCAGGTCTCTATTAATTCGCGTTGTTATGTGGCGGTACGTTAGACTTCAATGTCCTGTATATATCCAAGTACAATCTTTAAGTTCTTGCCTATACAAGCGACCTCTGCGACAGGTCACGACATTGTCGGCCAATGAGGGATGTCGAGCGATCAAAGCAGCTTGCAGTCTAGTCCGCTGTCAGAAAATAACGCGGATTTTGCACGCCCCTTACTATTAGCCGTCTACAGAAGGCCGCGGTCTTTGACTCTGCCAAGAGGTTCCACTTAAATAGCGCTTGTATCTTTATTACGGAAATGGCTTTCCTTAATTCGTTCATCTGGCCTACATGTCGGCGAGTCAGGGAAAGTCATCGCCGTTGGAGAGCTCACAGCCCTATTAAACCGATCCTTGTTGGAAGGGTTGCCACATCGATGACTGCGGCATTAAGTTCACGATAAAGTATACCTAAATTTTGTTCGGGCTTACTTTTCATCTTTCCACCCTCTGACGTCACACCGTAGGGGAAACAAAACTTGTTTACAAATATGCTGATTTGTTAGTTGGTGATAGCAGAAACCAAAAATGTTGTGCTTTCGTAGACTTGTATTCAAGTGAAAAAAATTATAGTTTCGTTTTAAAATGCAGCATTTTTAAATTTAAATAATCCAATATTTTACTTCTTGTTTCTATAAATGTCACATCATAGCCTACAACATTGTTATACACTGTGAATTTTTCCGATTTGGTATGTCAGATGGTTTTAGTGGCGTACATAAAACCGTAAAGTGCAAATTTTGACGTTCACGACTCATTGCGCAAAAACTATGAGAGATACTAAATTTTACTACGAAGAAGATTTAAACACAATTTATGTCTAAAATAAGGAAAAAAAAATGTATATCTGGTACAAATATAAAAATAAAAAGAGACGTTGAAAATGAGGTTTCCGCGCCCTTAAGGAGGCTGTATGCTGTATCACCTCTTTTGTTAACATTTAACATTTTCGTATGACGAATAACTGGCAACGTTTCTTTATATTTTTATTTTTACAACTAGGTGCATATTATTAGACTAAATTCGCACTATGAGTTACCAAGCCTTTATTATATGACGAGAGAGAGACAGAATTATCAAAAAAAATTAAATGAGCTTCTTTATTTCATAATAATGTGTTAATATTTAGAATATTTATAATACAATTCAAATTGTGAGATGTATGTTAATTAGCTTAGTCCCTATTGTACCGTTTTCAAATATATCTAGCCAATTTTTCTTTTTATTAGGAAGAAGAAATTAAGACAAATTCAGCATGACTTGATTTAGTTTTTTGGACATAGATACTGCATTGCGATGTCAAAGAAAACTAAAAATAATAGAAAAATATAAATAATCAGTGTACTCATACTATAAACAACAGGATACATGCGCTATATAAAATTCCATTAATAGAATCGGGTCAAATAAACCAAGAACAAATCGATAAGAAAATATAAAAAACCAGACCAGGAATGAGAACTGCTTTGGCAAAGGGACAACAGAGAAAAATTTATATTAACCATGAAATAAAAATACGACAACGATGAGACGAAACAAAACTGCGGTGTTTTACGAGATCTAGTATCAAAAATCTGTTCGGCATTTCCGTTTGTAAGGTTTTCTCCGTGTTGACTAATTTTTCTAGACAGTAATTATGTAATAAATCAAATTTTTACTAATCGACTTACTAGTCGTAACCGTTCAATTTCTTGTCTTGAAAAAAAAAAAGCTATTACGGCAAAAAACTATTTGAACAAAACTGCAACACATATGTAATATCTGCTCTCGTTTTTAAGATTAAAAAAAATAACTATCGCAAGAACAGTAGAAAGCTGACGCCTATCAGCATATCGCGAACACACACGAACTCGGGCGACGAGAAGCGCGTCCCGAGCCGGCTGTGACAGGTACACCAGGAGCGACAAGCGCTTATTAATCACCAATTAACGTCGGCTCGGCCCGACGGAGCGGCTGACAGCTGTCAAGCGCGGGCCAGCCACGTGCCGTTTCAAAACCCCGCGGATTTCTTTTATTGGCAGGGCGAGCCGTAGAGTTGTGCAAAACGACTGTCGCCCGGCGGAGCACGCAAGGTGAGTGGATGTTTGAAAGGAGAGGGGGCGAGGGGGGGGGGAGGCAGCAGGAATAACAACACCTCACCCTGACCTACTGGTCTTTACCGGCGACAGTGTTGCCTCTCTGATCAGCGACTCTGAGCGCCAGTCCACCAGTCAGCGTTCTTTTGTTTCTCAATCCAGCGCATTAAGGGCGTTCAAGTGGGGAAAAATTCATAATTTTATATTTGTATAAAATAGTGTTAGTTTTGTAGACATTACTTAAGAGTACATTAACATCTAACGGAAAAAAATTAGCTCATCTAGTTTTTTCCGTAATGTCACTTCAAAGTCAAAATTTGCATATTTTTACTTCATACAAAACTTGAAAACCAGTAAATATAATGAAATGGAAAAAATCTCATCAAAACTACTCGTCACCGTCTACGGCTTGAT